>JXPE01013975.1:33289-45167 GCA_001015215.1 Holcocephala fusca
AGTGTAGTTAACATCATAGAAAGTCTTATGCAATTTGCTTTAAAATCAATCACGTTGTAAATTAAAGTAATTTCAAAACATTAAAAAGTGTCTTGAGAGAAAGATTATTGGAAAATATATAAAATATTTAATAAAATTGTTTGATAATATGAAAGGAGAATGCCTTTAAATGCAATGTGTTCAAGCCTGTAAGGAAAAGTTTAAAATTAAAATTAAAATTTTTTTAAGATCCATTTTAATTGGTGTGACTATAAAACCTGATAAGATTTTTTAAAGTTAATATACAAAAAATAAATATAAAAAAAGTAATAAAGCTTATTTACATCTTGCGTAATCATAGGCTACCTGAGTGGACAAAAGCAATATACCCAGGAGGTGATATGGCATGGATTTCAACTTGGTCGTTTCTTACGAGTACATATACTCGAAAATTGGCGCGTTTGAAAAGTGGTCCTTTATTAAAAGAAATATTTCAGCGTTTTGTTGATAAAGCAGCTTCAAAACTCAAACCAAATCGATCTCTATGGATTTACAGTGCACACGATACAACTGTAGCAAATTTACTTAATACCATGAAATTATTTGAAGTATAAAATCAACAGAAAATGTTTACTAAAATTATATTAAAATACGATTTTTTTTTTGCAGCAAAAAGCTCCTCCTTACACTGCATGTGTTCTCTTGGAAATGAGATTATTCCAGGATACACCATTAATTTCAATTTTTTACAAAAATAGCACCGATGAACCTTTTCCACTTTTTATACCTAAATGTGGAACATCATGTCCACTTAACAAACTTATTGAGCTTTATAATGATGTCTTGCCTGATGATTGGGAATCTGAATGTAAAATTTCTACATTATGCATGACATATGAAGAAGCTGATGTTGGTTATGCCATGGGTAAGTACATAATGAAATTATTAACATTTCCTTTTAATGTAATTATTTTTTATTTTAAAGCAATTCTTTTTATAATTGCCTTGATAATTTTATTTGTGATTTGCATTTATATATGCTACCTGTTCTACAAAAGAAAGAGTTACTTAGACTTCGACTATTATTTTTACACACAAATCAATAGTTAAGTTCTTCTCCTCTAAAAATGCTGTGGGATATATTTTACTACATTGTTATGTCTCTTTTTGAAATTATTTTAATGTGTACATTTTATGCATTAGCGTGAAACTGTTATACGTTTTCAAATTTTCTAAATATTTAATGTATAAAAAAAGACTGGTTTATAAATAATAAAAAAAAAAAACAAGAAAAAGCGAACAAAAGTATTAAGTCAGAGAAATATTGTTTAATTCTACTACTCATTCTAAAATCCTTTATGAAACCTTCCACTAAGAGGTTTAAAAATAAAATTATTAAATTTATCGGTGGTTTTCCACTCTTCCAATTCCTTGTTGAATTCCTATGTTTGATCATGAAGGCTTAATTCATTCCTAATATTAATTCATTATTAAAATGTGCGTTTTATAAAAGTCCTTGAAACATACTTTAATTTCTTATTTCACAGTAAAATATAGTCTATTGTTTTTTAAATATTATTACTCACAATGTTTATTTAAGAACAAATTTTCTAATAAGTTATTTGCCTTTTCCAAAAAACAAGCAAAAAAATCTCAACTTTAGAAATTCTCCACTGATCTTTGACTGATAAATTTTTAGCTCGTCCATTTCTTTGAAATTTTAAATTCGATGTGATTGCGGTTAAAGAAAAAACATTTTTCGATCCACACGCATTTAGTTAAAGTCTTTGAAAGCTCATGAACTACTAATTTTAGATTTAAACTAGTTTTTATTATTGCTTGATTTGCCAAAACTGTTAAGACTATTATATTTATTTATACGATTTTCAATTAAATTGTTTCAACTTTTAAATGAATTGTAAATTGTATTATACAAACTTGAAACAAAAGTTGAATTTTGCAGAGTAAATTTATTGATTAGTTTTATAAACAATTTTATGTCTGACCAAAAAATAATATCTGTCCGTTGAAACAAAGAAAGAGATCCGTAAATGATATGAATTTTATGAAGTCTCTTAATTAATTTATTTAACTTCTTACGTTCTATTTGGAAAGGTATTGTCGTTGCTTCTCATTTTTATTCACTTTTCTTAATTATTTGAAATTTGCTTGTATTGCTTCGAATCTTTGGATTAATAAGTCATAAAAGATAATTACATAACTACTTTGTAATCATAGTGTGGATTCAATAATCAAACTTAGATTATTTTTTTCAATTGCGTTTTTTTATAATTTTTCGTATTGATGAAGTATTCTCATAATTTTAAAACTTCTGTTTTGTAAAGCACTTTTTCAATAATAAGAAAAGGCATTTTTTTTTTAATATTTGTAATATAGATAAATTTTCCTCATCCCAAAAATTTCTATTTAACTGACACATTCGGCACATAATTTTTCTTAGTACATCAGACTTGTTAAGCAGACATTTAACTGATATTTTACAGAGCTTAATGAGGAGTTAAAAGCATAAAAATACCAGTCTCTGGTAACTATATACTTCTTTAAGTCTTAGGTTATACTTCTAAACATTAAACTCCTAAATTCTGTTTTGAAAATATTTTTCAGATTTTTAGACACTTTAAAATATCCTACGTTGTAACTAACGATGAAGAAGTGCTGTTTTCTTTAGGTGTTTCAGAACAGATAGCTAGTTATTTTTTATTTAAAAGAGTATGCGTACACTTGAGTATTTTTTTTTTTTTAAATCATCATTTGAAGAGAGGGATGATTAGCATATCGGCTTGAAGAAATTTTTGTTGAAATTAGCTTTGTTTAGTTTTATTTTTCTTTACGTAAATGAATCACACTTAAGCTTAGCTGTTAGAGCCTCAAAACCACTTAATTTCCTAAATAATTTTTTATAATATTTAAATTTCACTAAAAAATCATTTTTATTTTTCATAGGTTTTGTTAAAAATTATGTAAAAACTGAAAGTATAGAAAAAAATTTATTTACGTTATTAAATTAATTTGTTAACGATTCATATTAAGATACAATTTTATGACTTAATTATTAGCAGTTTCGCAACTAGAGCTCTTATATCAAAAGTAATTTATTAACTAAAATATGTACAAAGTTCCTACGTTCTATTGAAATTGCGTAAATGTTACGCGATTGACTGTAAACGTTAATTGTGTACAATTTTATTACGTCTATGTTATCTATAGGCTTTCTCATCAGGGTATATTACATATGGTTGCCCATTTGTTGTTTGTTGTTGCTGTTGAGGAAAATACGATAATCTGCCCATAGTAGAATAAGCTGGACGAGGTTGAGCTAAATTTTGTTGAGATACATGTAAATTTTTATGTGGTAATGTTGCATAATTTTGTGCATAAGGTGGTACAGCATATAAAGCAGGTGTGGGTCCACCCTTATAGCTAACTTGAACACTTCCTGGTCCCATAGGTAATGGTGGTACACCAACTATTGGTCCATTTTGATAATGTGAGCTACTCATTTTTAGGCGAACTATGCAAATGATTATGATTAAAATAGCAATAAAGGCCACAACACCACCAACGATGCCTATAATAAGAGTATCATCGTTATTCATAGTCGTTTGTTTAACTTGAGGAATTTTAGTTTTAATCTTTGCTGGTTGAGTTGGTTCCATGCTCCAAATAATTAATGGTTCTTGAGTTGTAGATCTTGTAACGAGGCGAGATGATGATTTTTGTGATTGTGTTGTACGTACGGTAGTATGACTGTTTGCTTTTCGTGGATCGCATGTTAATTCATCGTCACCAACTTCAATTAGAAGTTTATTTTCCAAATATTTAGGGGAATAACATTGAATTCCTGTCATATGTGAATTTGGTAGCCATCTACGTAATGCACGAGCGTTACAATCACAATGTATTGGGTTTGTATTAAGTCCTTTTAATACTAAACTACTTCTTCGATCTTCTAAAGCAGTTAAGAATTGTGGAGATAGCACTGTAACCATAGATCCAGTAATATCAAGAGTTAAATGTGATGATCGAGGTACTGGGAATAAAAGTGCCGGTGGAAGTGAAGCTAAAGATGTATTTTTTAATTTAACAACTAAATCATTACTTTTGAGACCAGCCAAAGTTCCTGATGAAATAGTTTTTAGTCGTATACCTCTTAAGCCAATTTCTCTTAATCTAGGATGTTTTGCTGGTTGAATTTGATCTGTTCCTATTCCAGCATCTTTAACTTCAATATCAATACTTTCAACACCGGGAAGTTCTTCAAGTACACCTTGAATATCCAAATATCCAAGTAAAGGTAAATCATAAGCATTTAATTCCATTAAATTGGGCAAATGTTTAAATACATTTTTTTCAATTTTTGAACATTTTTCTAAATGCGATATATCAAGATGTTTGAGAGATTCCAAGCTTTTAAAATCATCTTGAGCGATCATATCAAATGAATTATTAGATAAATTTAAATATTGTAACATTCCTAATTTTGGCCATGTTTTTGAAAGATTTTCTAAATTTGATAGATGATTATTTGATAAATCCAGTGATTCAAGTAGTGTGGTTCGTTGAAAAACATCTTCTGGTATATTCTCTAAATAATTTGAAGAAAGATTCAAAGTTAACAAGAAAGGTGTTTCTAGGGAATTAATTTCTTTAATACCAGTCCCTGCTAAATTTAATTCCTTAACAGTTTTTGGTTCATTCAAAATATTTGTAACAGCTTCTTCACTTAATGGATTAAATGATAAGTCAAGCTTTTTAATGTTAACCATCATACTGTCATCAGCTGGAATAGATCTGATCTTATTTCTGCTTAATTCCACAGACGATACGAAAAAGTATTGTCTTTGAAGTGCATTTAATGGAGCATATTCGAATTTATTATTAGCTAAATTAATATTTTCCAACATTTGTAATTTACTCCTTTCGAAAAGTGTATCCGGTAATTCAGATAGAGAATTTCCTTCTAAGTTGAGAAGTTCTAATCTTACTAATCCTTCAAATGTTCTCTCTCCAATTCGATCAAGCTTATTATAGCTTAGATCGACTACTTGTAGTTGAGTGGAGTTATGGAATGCCATTTCACTAACGGATTCTAATTGATTATTAGCCACTAGAAGTACTCTTAAACGTGGTAGTCTAGCAAAATCTAATTCTTCAATACTTTTCAATTGATTCTTTGATAGATCAACGAATTGTAAGTATTGTAGAGATGCAATTAATTCAGATGGGAAGAAACTGAATTCATTTTTAGAAGCAATTAGTTTTTTTAGACGTGGATGTATACGAAAAGATGATGGGAAGAGATAACTTAAATTATTATCAGATATATCAAGTTCTTCTAAACCAGTGCCTGTATTGAAAAATTCACCTTTAAAGGCACTCAATTGATTTCCCTTCAAGGATAAGCGCTTAATACTCATCACATTGACAAATGATGATGGTCGTATAGAAGTTATGTGATTATATGAAAGATCAATTGATGATATCTTTGATAAGTCTGCAAATGTTCCATCGTTAATTTCTTGAATAAAATTATTATTTAAATAAATATCTTCCAGTTCTTGGGAATTTGAAAATAATTGTCCAGGTATTTGTTTAATTCCACAGCGACTAAGATCCACAACTTTTAATTTTACTAAAGGTTTTAACAATGTCGGTGGAACAGGACCCAAATGAAAATTATTACTCAAATTTAAATATGTTAAATTTTGAATTCCATTGAATGCATTACGTGGAATATCCGCAATACTATTTTCACTAAGATCTAAACGTTTCAATTCTATTAAGGCTATTGGAACATTACCAATTCCAGTGATTTTATTTTGTGATAACTTTAGTTCTTGTAGTGAAGTTTCAAGTCCTATAAAAATATCAGCATTAATAATTGCAAGAGAATTTCCAGATAAATCGAGAAATTCAAGTTTTTTAAACATTTGAAAACTTCCTGCCGGTAATTCACGTATAACATTTCTTGATAGAGACATTATTTTTATATCATCAGGTTGAATAGATCCTAATATATCAGAAGAAAGTGCAGCAACACGATTGAAATCTAAATACAAATTTGATAAACTCGAAAGACGACCAAGAGCACTACCAGGTACAAGAAGTATGTTGTTATCACGAATTATAAGTGTTTGTAAATAATCTAAGCCTTCTAAGGCATCGTCTTCAATCTGAAATTATTAAAATTGTTAATAGTTTCATAATTTAAGTCAATAATATGTTTATAATTACCGTTCTTAATGAGTTTAGGCTAAGATCTAAGTATTTCAGGTGTTTTAATTCTCTAAAAGTGCTTGGTGGAACTGTTGTAATGCCATTTCTACTTAAATCTAAAATTTGTAGGCTAGTAGTGGCTTGCAGGTGTGTATAGTCAACTCTCTAGAAGAAAACAAATATTGTAAATATTATTAAATTTTCTAATTTTTCTATAAAAAGTTTTTCTATTGAAAACATTGTGGCTATAATAAGGAGATTCTGTCTATTTCTACAATTTTTAGACATTGAGAACGCTTTTTTTCCTGATATGTACTGAATTTTTCCACTTTACTAGTGAAATCATATTGGTAATTATTGCTTTTTTTTCGCTACTATATTTTTATGTACGATAGCTTTGAACTTCAACAAATGAGTTACTATTAATTTTTTGTATTAATTTTAATCGAATTAATTCTAATTTAAAAATACTCTAAAAAATTCCTTTTTCTTTTGTGCAGCAACTCGTTTGAACAATAGGATCAATAGAAGGGCAGTAAAATTGTTAGATAGTTAAAATTTTTGGTACAGCTAAAGTATTCACATCACACCTGTATTTTATGCCTAAAAAACAAAAAGTCTCTATTTTGATAATCAAAAAAATTGTATAGTTATAGTAGGACATCATTGACAAAATATTAATGAAATGAGTGTATTTCGTTACTTTCACAAAAGTATGCGAAGTCGTTTACTTTAGCTTAAGTTACTAAGGTGTAAAACTTTTCAAATATTTTTTTGTATATGTAAAGCTCTTACCTGTAGCATATTTGAAGATAAATTTAAAACTTTTAATCCTTCAATTGTTTCTAATGCAACTGTTGGAAATTGTGTTATAAAATTTTCTGATAAATCTAATTTTTCTAATGTTGATATTCCTTCAAAAACATCACTGTTCATTTTTGATAAGCGATTTCCACCCATGTAAATCTCTTTAATTCGTTTTAAACCAGCAAAAGCTGACCCCTCAATTGATTTTATGCGATTATATCGTAAATCAATAATTTCCAAATTTGATTGAGTAGCAAAAGATTCATAACGTAAATGAACTGAAATAAATTTTTATAAAGTTTAATGATATTTTTAATACTATTGAAAATTTTACCAATTTTGTTATTTTGAAGAGATAAAAATCGTAAATTACTCGGTCCATTAACAGAATTTGAAGGAATCGATGATAAGTTATTTCTTTCCAGATAAAATTCCTAGAAAAAAGGATATAAAATTTCATATTTTACGTGGTTATAAAAAGGAATAAGAAAAAGGGCTTAACGATATTTATACCAAAAAATCTTTTATAAATAAATTTTAAGAGCTGGAAATAAATGCTTAAATAATTAGTAAGATCTACCTTTTAAACAAATTAAATGAGTGATGAATTAGAATTGAGGTTACAAGCCCATTGTGTCCCTCCTTTTAATGTCCTAAGCGGGAATCGAACCCACGACCTTCTGTGCGGATAGTCCAATGGGTACATAACTGAGCTACTAGGTCGGACTTTAATAGCTTACTAGGGCATACGGTTCTCTTGTGGCTTTTAGCAATACTGTGACTGAGAACCTTACCAATATGTAATCCAGTACAATTCTTCTTACACGGGAGATGTATCTCTAATATTGCTTGCAAAATGGGTTTTCTTGAACAACAAATAAGGTGACTGAAGAGTAGGTTCATGGTTATTTTCGGTGTTTGTTATTACTTTAGAGGAAAGGGGAAGGGGGAATCAATTAATAAAAGGAGTTATTGTATGAGATTTTTACAGCTATAGATTCGAAATGTCTTAAGAGTGGCACTTGCTTATCATGTCTGAACCAGTAATAGTGGTCATCACTAAAGTTTTTACTATAGAACATAAGCCGTGAGTAGTATTAGGCAGTCATGTAAGTTTGATAAACATAGTTGAGTGGAAGTTGACTAGATGATCCATTAAAGAATTAGGGTTATGGCTAAACATACAACATGATAAAGCAAATTACTTTCTGACTTAGTTCTTAGGCGGGCATAAGTACTTCCAGTGAAGTCTTCACAAAATTGGATTACATAAAATAGACATATAAGGAATACTGAGAATTCCGTTTTTAGTTTTGAAAAATAGATTGGAAGAACAGAATCACTTTCTGTGAAAGTGGAAAAGTTTTTTATCCACGAAAACGTTGTAGATTTAATATTACTGGAAGCTGATAACCAATACTGTAATATTCCTGAGACATTAATCTGATAAAGAAAATGGACTAAGAGGCTTAGCTTGAAGTAAAGTGCTAAATTGCGCTGTTCTAGGATTTCTATAAGAATTTGGATGTATTTTAGTTAGTCTTTTAAATCAGAATTGTTTTTGGTGTTCCAGGAGAAATTAAATCATTAATCTGATTCAGGCAAGAATGATAAGAAATATCCTTCAGCATTCGTAAATTCTTAGAAAATTAATTCTTTTGTCAAGTTAAGCTGCCTTGATTTAAATTAAAATTAAAAAAAATTGCTTTAAATTTCTGTTTAAAAAGTTAAAAATAAATAGCAGGTGTTTTATGCATTGAATGATTATTCATATGATTTTTTTAATTGCAATTTTATAGGATAAATGCAAGCAATTTACAAGTTTCTTTAATTTAAAGCCTTTCAACTGTCCCAGCATTCATTTAATGCATTTCATGCTCCATAAACCCATCAAATTAACGCTTAATTGGAATACTTTGATTAGTTTATCATAGCGCTAATTATGAATAAAATTAAAGTTTTAATTAACATTAAAAATGGAAATTTAAAAAAAGCAATACACCTGAAACGTAGGGAAGGAGAAAAATTAAATATTTTACTGCCTACAAAAGTTTACCTTGAATTAGTCTTGAAATTTTTAATTGATTTTTCAGAAACTTTTGAATAATTTTAGTTCCGTGAACTCGATGTTAATTTTCATATTCTTTTTTTGGTTGAAATTTTTACTTCTCGAAATGTAACCTGAGTTATGTTTTTATATGGAAATCAAAAGTTTTGGTTCAAGAAAACATTGATTTTGATATTTTTTTTAAAGCTTTCTTCTTATTTAAGGGACGTTTTATTGGTGCAATTCAATTGTTTTTTTTTTCAAATTTTTAAATCGGTGAAGAAGAGAAGTTAAGNTTTTTGGTTGAAATTTTTACTTCTCGAAATGTAACCTGAGTTATGTTTTTATATGGAAATCAAAAGTTTTGGTTCAAGAAAACATTGATTTTGATATTTTTTTTAAAGCTTTCTTCTTATTTAAGGGACGTTTTATTGGTGCAATTCAATTGTTTTTTTTTTCAAATTTTTAAATCGGTGAAGAAGAGAAGTTAAGAAATATTTTGACGGTCCTAGGCACTATCCTAAGGATTAGGCATACCAAATAGAAATTAATTGGCTTGCAAATTTTTTGGTCTAAAAAATTCTTTTAAATAACATTTGTCCTTCGAAAAGGACTCAAGCTTTTATCTGTTAATTTAAAAACGATTGCAGATGAGTTAAAGGGCAAAATTTACTCTTATATGCCCTTTAGTGGAATTCTAAAATATAAGAAAATTATAGTTTAATAGTTTGTATTTAACTTTCATCATTAGTGGATTAGAACAATTTTTAAATTGATTTGATTGTACAGAAACTTTTCAGTTTTCAATAATTTACTTTCGAAATGTTTCATTAAGTGAAATTTTTATATTCTATCATTTCTATTTTCTATTCTAATTGAAAGATTAGTTTCTAAATTTCATTCCAGAACAATAAGATTTTCTTGGTTTTTGTTATAGAATTTTTTATGTTAGAAATGTTCATAAAATAATGAGATTTGTTGAAGTTATCGTGAAATGAACTCATCCTTTTTTCATTTTGGTTGAGTACAAGTGCATTTTTGGCCAAAAACAGTACCTTTGTAATGCCATGGTTTCTGTATCATGGAATATTATCTCCTCTAAGCTTTTATATTTTCACAGATTGCATTGAAGTGATAACTTTTTACTTCCATAGATGCGAGATATGTAAAATAATGTAATATCGAAAATGTTGCTCTACGTGGTCAAATACT
Source organism: Holcocephala fusca (assembly GCA_001015215.1). Lineage (NCBI taxonomy): Eukaryota > Metazoa > Arthropoda > Insecta > Diptera > Asilidae > Holcocephala > Holcocephala fusca. The sequence continues at coordinate 43,572 of JXPE01013975.1, forward strand.
ACTGAGAATTAATATTATGACCTCTCGATAAAAGGAAGGATGGACATTATAAATGATCGTGTTGTTAATATAAAATTGTGGTTAAAGAATACCAAGATCCAAGTAAAGAGTTCTTATTTCATTTAATGGAATTACTAAGGGGTTCCCAAAAGACTATATATTTTAAAAGGAATAACAATTTAAGAGTTTCTTATGATGTTGTTCTGACAATAAAGATCTTAGTACTAGTATTAATTTCATATCTTTTAAAAATGGGATTATTTGAATATTGCTTAAATTTCTGTTCAAATGACGACTATTAAATGGAAGTATTTGAATTTTAGTTCAAATCGTATCAGAAAGATAATCCTTAAATGGAAGCATTTAAATTTTGGCTTAATTTTTGTTCAAGAGACAGCCATTAAATATAACCATTTAAATCTTAGTTTAACTTCTTTTTTCAAAAAAGCGACTGTTTGACAGACTTCATATAATGATGGAAAAGTAATATAATAAAAAAAATCATATAATGATAGAGCTGTTATAATCTTTAGAGTAGCTCTTAAGGTGTTCTAAATTCTTATAAATATACTGTAGTATTTTTAAATTTGAATATAAGTGGTCACATTTGATAATCTTAAGATATTTAAAATTTTAAGTAGCATCATAAGACCATGGCGTTGTAAAATATTATTGACAAGAGTACCAGTCAAATTCTAAATCTAAAAATTGTATAAGTTTTATATTTCTACAAAGAAAAATTAATTAGACATACCTCTAATTTTTCACAGCCTTTTAAGAGCCCTTCTTCAATTGATTTTATTCGATTTCCTGATAGATCTAGAAGTCTTAAATTATGCAGTGCATGAAGTTCAGATGATGAAAATATTGGATTAAGACTATCTCCTAAAAGATTATCATTAAGACGAAGTTCAGTTAGTGTTTCCTAAAAAAATGAAGTGAATTTAATTTAATTTCTTCAAGCCAATGTGAAAAATCTGCTTACTTTTAGTCCAAAAAATGCTTTTTCTGATAGTCTTCTTATTGAATTATAAGAGAAGTCTAATTTTTCTATTGGAAGTCGTAGAGTTCCAAATACCTAAATAAATTATTAAATTAATGATTTAAATTAAAAAGATTAATTATATTTTTCGTGTACCTGAGTGGGAAGAACTTGAAGTCCACTAAATTTTTGAGAGAATGCAATAATTGGAGCTCCAAGTGGAAGTTGTGGTGCTTCTCCATGAAAAACAACTTGATTACATTCCATTGCAACAGCTCCGAGTTCTTTTTTAGGACCAAATGGTTCTACATTGCATCTATTAATTAAGAAATGAAAAAAGTGAAAAGACGAAGAAATATCTTGGAAATTATAAAATATATATTGAAAAAATGTATTCATACCGACAGGGAATTCTCAGAGAAGGACTTAACTCTGAACATGGTCTCCAAGAATTTACAAACTGAATGTAAATTAATAAAAGAAACAGAAATATTTTTCGTATTCGATCCATTTTCGATTCTGTAGAAGAAAAAAAATTACTTTTTGTATTGAAAAATTTAGTAAAATTATAAAAATTAAAATTAAAAAAAAAATCCAGGAATATAAAATAATTT
>JXPE01014044.1:1848-18549 GCA_001015215.1 Holcocephala fusca
CTCCCTTAAAAACTATCTTAGTTTTTTTTTTTATGTCCTAAGTGGGAATCGAACCCACGACCTTCTGTGCGGATAGTCTAATTGTTATACCACTGGGCTACCAGACCGGACTCCCCATTATGCTTAGTGAGTTCATTGAATTTTATACCATACTTTNTGGCGTTTTTCTTTTGATGAATTGGTAGAACGATAAGCGGTCACGAAAGAATAATAGGGTTTCGTCCAGAGATAATTCTTCTGGTGGTGATAAGGTTAATTGAAAATTTGCAAGGATTAGTTTGAGTATGGGATAAATTTTCGCTAATTTCTTNATTTAATAGTTGTTCAAAACGATGTCCTGACATCGTATTTGAAAATATTGTTGAATAGTAGAGAAGATCTTTATTAAAGAGAGGGCAAGCAAAGTCCAAAAAATTTCATCATTTCTTCTGTATTGGTGGGAACAAATTTTTATTTTTACAAAACTTCTTCTTAAAGGCATTTTCCCTTGAAATTAATCAACTCCATAATTATTCGTTGCACGTACAATTGTTTTAACTGCATTTTCTGAAAGAATTTTATTATAAATTACCCTTGGGCTAGCGTTACAAGCTGCTTTCAATTGAATACCACATTTACTCTAATCAAAGTTAAGATTTGGTCAATACCAAATTTTCATACAATATATCCTGCTCTTCGTCTGCGAAATTCTGTTTTTCATCTTGACCATTATCAGTATCATCTTTAGTACCGTGTTCACAAATTTCCTCATCGAATGTATCCAAAACATTAACTTTTAATCGTCGTTTCATTTGCACAATACCCGAATAACTACTGTCACTACTATCAGAATTTGACCACTCTAATTTCTAATATCATCAATATCGAGTGTTCTTTCGCCGTTTTCCATTTTTGGGTAATTTAAAATACATACATGTTTTATATTGAGATTTTAATGCAGTACGATTTAGTTTATTCCAATATGTACGCACGAAATTATATTTCCTCACATTAAATCTATAAATAGCTAAAAAACGTAAAAATGCCACCGATATAATTTTCTTGAAAATTTTTGCAAGGCTGATCCAGGCATTTTATGATAACATTAAAAAAAAAATGCTAGGAAGTAGTTGTAAGATGCATAAGGAATAGTATCTCGTTTGCATTTTTTCTGCAAACAACTAAGAAAATATACACGTATAGATTCCTCATTGAACCAACTTGAAACCACTTATAAAAAATCCTACGAATTATCTGGGCGCTGTATCTTATTTACGTCTGTACCCTTCAGTCTGAAATAAATTAAAGCAACATCAAGCAAGCTTCGAAGCGCTTTTGTTTCTGTTTTTCATTCAGGTCATGTGGTGCCTACTTATTCAATTTTTTGAATTTTTTCACTTTAGTTTGTATTTGGACGACCAAGTGGGTCATTTGCAAAGCTAAAGTTAGCTGTACGAAATTTGGCGAACCAATTTAATACTGCCTACAACCAAATACGCTATTATTGTTTCGCGTGGTCTGCGATGCCGTACTTCCACGTAAGAACTAATACTTCATAATAATGCGCATTTCCGGCCGCTCCATTTTCAACAAAATTAATTTAAAAAAAAAATTTTTAATATTTTTTGAGCTTCCAATGATTTCTTTAAGCAAGCGAGGTAAAATATTAAGCCAATGTTAAATAACAAGCTTTTAACAGTTTGCAATGTTATCAATTACAAATTTTATTCTTGCTAATCCAATATATTCCTCGAGTAATTATTTCATTAACATTAGCCGTCACATCTTTTAATGAAATGAATGCTCCAATATATCTGATTGCGATTAAGAGTAGAATTATTTATTGACTAGTTGCTGATGTGAGATGACATTACAAAATAACGACATAGAATCCATGGAACAAGCAACATCTCCCATCAATTATACATCTGTCGGTTGGCACTGATAACAAAAATAATTTCATTAGTCCTGGTGATTTCTTTGCTTCGTTCCATGGCCCAGACGGGGAACTTTTCATTGCTGCAATAATCAAGGAATGTAATGGAATCGATTAAGTGTTTTGATGCTTTGTGGTAATCGACATTTTATTGGGCTACTAAGATAATATAAAAGAATGCTCTTGGTGAATTGTAGATGATATACAGGATCTCGTAAAACCACTCATATTATTATTATTATTTTTTCTTTTTAATATTATTAGTGAATTGTTTGGTGAAGAGGTCCGATGGTACATTTTGCATTGAACTGATTATCAGGCAGTGCCGTTTCCGTTGTGACGTTCGCCAGAATGTATCTTGATGAATTATGATGGGTCATAAATAAATTATAGATGAAGTTGGGAGCATCGAAAGCTTTTCTGAAATATCCGAAATAACATGAAACTACTTTGCCTGTCAGTCAACCATTTAATGTTATTAATTTAGTTTCTTTGAACGGTGCAAGCTGATCTGAAGAGGTCGTAGGCCAGGCAGTCGACCATTGAAATCAAAATTAACTGGATCTCAGAGAATGCAACGATGTATTAGGAAAGCATTAATCATAATAAAAACTGACAGTATGCTCGTAAATATGCAGCTTGTCGTGTTGGTATGAGCAATTGTAGGCTTAAGGGGAACAAGCGGAGATTTTAAATGAGAAACGCTGTCAAAGAAAGAAACAATTGCCGACTTTACTTTTTATTGGCGGTCTTACTAATCCTAAGCTTGACTGATGCGGATTTAAATTGCTCCATCTTGGAGCATAATTTGTCACAGGCAGTAAACAACTTGAGCCCCTGGGTGCATGTCTTTTACTTCCTCCTACCTGTAAGGAAACAGTTCAAGAATAGAAACATTCGGATAAACCAGTTCGTGTCTTACCATGAAGCAGTAGCTGTAATTTGCCGTTCACTTTTTGCGTTTTTGCAAGTAACACACGGCATAAAGTTTTTCTTGATAAGATTCATGAGAGTCAATTAACAATGTTAAGGTGTAGTAGAGCTCTAGACTAGATAAATTTCACGTAGGTTGAATTTAACCGGTACCACACCCATTCTAATTAACTTTCTTATCTTTTATTACCAACTGTTTTTCTACTAATATTGTTTGAAACGGTCACATAAGCGATAGAACACAAATCGCTCGATTTCTGTGTTCAATGCCTGCTACAATTAGTTACAACTTTAATATCATTAATTTAATTTTCTAGGTGTGTATATGCACTCACTGCGAAAAACAAATGATGTCAGAAGCGGGCTGATCTAATTATACCTCCATTATCTTTAGATTGAAGTATAAATAGTTGTAGTAACACTTTTGATGTGTCACATGAGCAGTTCCCACCAAGTTAATTAAGTACAAGGATAACACTTATCCACGTACAAAATCAATACCAGTTGCATCTTCTAATTTATAGTTGATCTAAGGATTTGTACTTCTAATTAGTTTTTCAATACTCGATAAAATCATATAAAACCTTTAATTAAAAGTTGCCTTTCGCTTTTTTGTTATCCTGATTAAGGCAATTACTTTTGCTTTCATAATTTGATTAAACTAATGAAATAGATTACCGGTATTCACATTAGTAAGTTTTTAGTAGTAGAAGTACATTCATTGTAATTTGGAACTGCATAGAGCCCGCCAGAATAGCTTTTGTGTCCAATTTCAGGATCTTAATTCAGAATGTAAAGAAAAATTAATCTCTAATTGACAAAGCAGTTAATTAATTGTAAACTCTAGTAAGTTATTTTGTGATTAGCATGATCCTTGATAATTAAAATAGGATAGATTATGTAGTTTTTAAGGCCAATAGACCCGATCAATATCAGCAACTACCTTTCTGCCAATTTATACTATCTTCAGCTTCAGCCAATCAAGTTGATCAGTATGTAATGAATACTACCAATTTATTAAAGCTACTACACTACTAAAATGAACAAATGTTCTTGATTCCTTTTTTAAAAGATAATTTGACAATAGAAATGATCTTTTAGGATATTATTGTTGTAAATTTGTGCACCACCGATCTAAAAGCTTCCACTAGGAGAAGAAGAAGAAAATTTCACATTAGCATAGCCTGATAAAATATGTGTATAGTAGAAGGACCTGATCTGATCAGAAAAGAAAAGAAGGAAAATTTTGTATGGATTTGTGCGGTTCGCTACTCATTACAGATTTGGTGTGAAAAAGTGTGCTATGTAAAGCTTCCCTTACGTAGATGCATGAAGTTTTGATTTTTCTGAATAAAAGAAAAAGCTATCTCAGAGGATTTGGTTCTACAGAAGTAATACCAATCTTAAGGCTTACACGTACAGAATATAAGCAAGTAAAACAAGGCTCACTTATAAATTTTAAGGCCTGAAAATAAATCACATATTAAGCAAAATGATGAAAAGTTGGTATAAAGGTTAAAACTCTTTAAGAAATTTTAGACAGATCAATAGATCGACAATGGGGTTGGAAAAAAGGTGACGTACGTTTGGCTTACTTTAATAAAATGCTCATTGGATCTGTTTTAGGAAATAAAAATCTCATTCAAGTGTAGGTCATTTTTGCTTTTCTTTTGGAGTTTAAAAAATAACGAATTTCATTTCTTCAAATTGGAAATCTGAATTTCTATTCTGAATATGGTGAAAGTTTGGCCGAGAAAAGCATTTATACTGGCGTTTACCATATACTAAGATATCAATTATATTTTGGTTTTGTGACTAAGTTTTAAATTTTTTAGCTCTCCATAATATTTTCCCAAAATTTTGTTGTACTCACGTCTAGAGAAACAAGGTATAACTTACAAACTGCTTCTGAGCCTGAAGTTCCGATTGCCGGGATGTTATAATGAAGTGCAGAGGCAAAAACCGCCATTAAAATAATGTGGCCTGACATTTGACAGGTAAGTTAAAAAAATTTAGCAAATAAATTTTTCGGCTTAACTGCAATCTAAGAAAACTATTCACGCTTTTATATCATCAAAAATTGAAATTCGACAGAATCTGGATCCTTAGGCAGCGTTATCTGCAGATTAGGCTGAGCGTTGAAAGTTTGGAGCAATGAACGTTGTAAATGTTGGTAAATTCGACCACCAAACATTGTGCGCTCAGTTTTCGGCTTTTAGTGTTATTCTATTTAAACTAATCTGAAATGAGATTCTCCTCTTTCTATCTAATTACAAAATTAACATGTTAAAAGTACGATTTTATGGTCGCAAGCATTTTTCAAAACTAAGGAAAATTTAGGAGGCATGAAGGTGAAGCATTTTCATTTTGCATGGGACGAAAATCTTTTTATTGGCAAACATAAAAGTAAAGCAAAATCACTTACAAATTTTAACATCGGCTTCGACAAAATTTACCGTGGCATAATAAGAATGATAAAAACCTTGGACTTAGTGTAGCTGATGCGATAATGTTGATGACGTCGGACTTTTCTCTGAAAATTCGCAAACACAGGAATGCAATTTTACGCGCCATTATTAATTTCAGAATTAAAGGGGTACGACTATATGACGAAAGATAATAACCATCTTCTTCGTTTTGCTTGTTCTTGTAGTATCTAAGTATAAAGCAAATCCTTAAATTATTAAATTAAGCATTTCTGAAGGAATCTAATCGGATTGCTGTATGTATTCTGAGATAAAAAGTTATAAGTGCATACTTAAAGAAGGGTTTTCATTACAGTGCAATATTTTACGAAGACTCTTGCGCTGTCTACGCGTAGGTAATTTTCATTTTTATTGTTCTTTGCAATGGTAATGAAGCATAATGACCTCACCTCGATGTAATTAAATATGTTGCCATCAGAAATTTCTTCGCATCTAAGTATTATAAGAATATTAAGTTTCAATTCTGATATAAAGTGGACAGAGCCCAAAAATTTGGAGATTTTATGCCATAAAAAATAAAACCGGAAGAAAAACCAAAAAGATAAAATAATCGTAGATATTAGCATTTATTTTAATGAAAGAGGAGTACTCTTTTAAAAATTGGAGACCACATTACCATCAGATTGCAAGGATTAATTTGTATTTGTAGTTTTCATGTGATCTGTGTTAGTGTCAACAGAAGCGGATTTCCTTTTCTAAGTTTTTGATCAAGTTGTGACATCTGGAAACGAACATGTAATTTAAAGGGAGTAAATTGTACGAGAAAAATATAAGCTGAGAAAAAGATATTTAATTTCGGGAAACTAAGCTCAATGCTCTGGACTCTAATATGAACTGGGGGGCCGTCGCCTCCATTCCATAGGCAGTGTGTGTACGCATGAATTCATTAAATATGGGTGGCACCGAGTTCCAGTCATCCACTTGGGTGTTACGCTTGAATTACATTTGAAGCAGTATTTCGAAGTGTTGGAAAATAAGTCAATTCGCGACCCTATTTACAATGGAGCAAGTAAATTAGAAGACTCATAGCCGGACGTTTCAATTAACTAATTTTGTGAATTTTGTTGATGATCATTGCTTCTCCAGAGTTTTTATCTTGAAGTCATTCTTTAAATAGGAAATAATTTTTTTTTATTTAATTTGCTCTTTTGTCACTGAATTTATTAAAAAAAAAAGAAGAAGCTCCAAAACTATAATACATAAATTATTCCGCATTTTATTAGTTTTCTATAGCTGATTTTTATACAGGATTTATTTCATTGCCCTTGTATGTGCTCTTATATTCTGTTGAATTCGGCTTCCGTCAAAACGAAAACTATACTACTTGTCCAATAGATGAATTACATGCACAAAACCTTATTACTCCTTAAATCTACCATAGATTCAAAATATAAATAACAAATTATAGCTATCCTCATACCTTTGGGGCATGGATCTTCGTCTATTTGTTTGAACTGTTTTAGGTTCAGTTTTAACTAATTGATATTAGATTTTGAAGCAAATTATTGAATATTTCATAGATGTGAATCAGATTTGTCAAAATGTTTACAAAGTGATAGAACAATAAAAGCTCCTTGACAAAATCTCCAGAATTTAAATGTGTGATGAGGTTATTGTATTGAAGACCGAAATTGTTTCTGCAGATAAGTTTTTGATTAGCTTGGAAGAAAGGAAGAACTAAATTTGCAGGTAAGTGGATGAATATTAGGGAGAAAAAGTATTATTGTCTCTGAAAAGATTTCCAAAAGTAAGAGGGAATAAATCTTCGTTTTCGATATATTGGTGAAATTATTTCTGGATAAAACTTAATTTATGAAGTACATAGAATACATACATTATTGGTGTTCAGTTATATCATTGTTTCTAAAATATCCTCTGGTTAAAAATTACACTTAATTTCTTGTCAAGTCTCAATTTTGTGCATAGTACATCTTCAATAGATTTGATTTTTAGATAGTTGGTAGACATTAGATTTGTTTCTGTAACCTAATTTAATATAATCTTTCATGCCTTACCAATTAACGAAGGGGAGTCTACTTTCTGTAAAGAGTTCCTTATCATCTCTATTTGGGTTAAGAAAATCTCGCTTTCAAAAATATTAACGCAGCTTTAGGCACTAATCAAAGCAGAAATCAAACAAAAGAAACACCTGCTTGATGTTTCTTTCATTACAATTAATTTCCTCCCAACTTATTGTATTTGCTACCAAATTTATCCGCCCATAAAGACTTTATCATTATTGATGCAGACGTTTCAGATTTATTTTCATTTTCATCCCGTCAAGTAATCATTTTAGAAAATAAATAGATGAAATTATAGCCCCGTCAATAACATCTGCTTAGCGGGATGTTATTAATCATTTGGCAGCTTGAAATAATGAATGACACTCGGACGATTTTCAAAATATGCTCAATTACGAGGACTGGTGAATGACAACTTGGTCTCATGTTGGACGAATAAGTTCCAGTCTAGACTAATTTATTGAGCTGTTCGATTAGTGTAGAAATAGACAGCAATTAATTATCTCTTTGGACTGTTTAAATTACTGGATAGAACTACAAATGAACTTACAACAATCTTAAAATGAGAAAAAAAAATTTCCGGGAAAAATTTAAACTGCACTTTTCTATATTGTACTAAGTCCCCTATTGTTCTCTAGGGAAAGCGTATATAGTCCATTGTTATATTGTAATACTATAAGTGGAGAAAATTACTGCGTTACTTGATACTTGGGCTGGGAGCAGAGCAATTAAAAACCTGAAGAGCTCTAATAATTTCCAACTTTTTCTGTTTTGTTGCTGATGTTTCTCAGAAGCAAATTGTGAAGAAGAAATTTCGGAATAAAAGTAGTAGTAATTTTATCCAAACTAGTTATGGTCTGCAATTATTTCAGAATGTTTTATTCCTAGATTTTTAAGACGATTCCAAATATTTTAGGCGCTACTTAACTTCTTGAAACACTTACAAGTATGAATACCATTGCATTTGCTTAGAAAATATACTACATCTGAACTAACTGAATTGATTAAAATAACTTGGTAAGAAACTAAGAAGAATGCAACAAACTTGTCGTAATTTAAAAAACAAAAAGAACAAACATGAGGATTTCCGTACCATTGTTTGCTAAACCTCTAAAGGCTGTTAGCGGTCAACTTATAAATTTTTGTAATAAATGTCAGCTTGCTTCTGACTGTCTAGTAAAATACAAGTATTTTCTAATTCATTAATTCATTTTAAGGGAGACGAAATGAAGACTTCTTTTCTCCATTTATCATAATTGGGTAATTTGGAGTCATTCACTTAACCTTCCCTATCTAAGCTTATCCAAAATCAAGAACATCAATATAAAACCTAAGATTTTGTCAAGGTGGGATGGACCCCACAGTGGGAATAAGAAATATAATTGCTAGAACTGTAGTTGAATCCGTGAGCGGTTCAAAAAGATTTTTTAAAGATGTAACCACATAGACACGTTCATCGTTTTTCAGGTTCAATATGCCACTTCATAAGGTTCTTCAGTTAGAACATCTATAAAAAGTTTAATAGTGTAATTAACATTATCACTTCTTCTGCGGGAATTCATTCCTTTTTATTAAATCAACCTCAAGGCTCATTAACAAAATTTTTTTTTGAAAAGCATTTTATTTATTGACAACCACCAAAGCTAATGCAGAGCTTAAAAATGTGTTAATAATAGAAAAAGTGGAAAAGTGGTATCAAGATTAGATTTTTGTATGAAACCTAAGTATTTGAACCTGTTGGTATGAAAGTTAATTAGTTAAATAAAGGTAAACAAAGTGTTATAAGTTTTGCACAGATACAAAAATTCCCATTGTAGATACATGAGAACCACTTAATTTTCTTTTCGGGTGATTTTGTAAAAGTTCATAAGTCTATTTATCATGCATGAACAAGAATTTAATTCAGATACCTTTTGCTCGAATGATGAATGATGTTTCTTATGCCAAATAAAAACACTACCGTTGAATTTAAGGTAATTATTGATCATTAATTTTCCTTTATGTCAGTAGACGGGCTTAAAGCTGTCAGATTAGATTGTTACTTTACTTTGAAATCTTGCAGTTACACGCATCGGAATATTGAAAAAAACAACGACTGTATTGGTTCCTCTTATGAGCTGATTAATAAAAAGATGATTGCTTCTGTGAAATTTTAGATTAGTTTCGAAAAATATATAAAGGTGCGACCAAGAATATCCGTCTTAGTCCTACGAATATTCACGAATATTATTTAGTTTGCTTCGTCCTGACTAAACTATGTTTGAATAAAACGAGGAAGTCATTCCGGACAATGTGTTAGTTGTTCAAAAGGCTGATGTGTACCTTTTTGCAATCAGAATGCTAATCATGTTGGCTTTTACGATTTTTTGAGCAACTCGGAATGCCAGCTCTATTCTGGCACCTCAATAAATTTATGTAAGAGATATATTTCAATGCTTTATTTGTTGAACTAAGAAGTTATCTATCCAGACGTTTGCCATTATAAAATATAATTTGTCACTATCGAGTGTAAAGCGTTTATAAGTTGTGTCTTTCAATGCGAAAAGATCAAGGAAGAACTTTAAAGAAAACATTATCGAAAGGGCAAAACCACTGATATTCTAGACGCACAGGAAAGACATAGTTAGAATTTATTTGTAAAAGTTTAGGGAATTCTCATTATTATCATTTTAGTGAGAGATAAACGTCAAAAAGAAAATCTTTTTATGCCAAGATCTTTCTAAAGTCTTGGAATATCGGAGACTACGAAACGAAAGCAGGTGTTCCCGATACAAAACTATTTCATTTTGTAATATGAATTCACGACTTTTTAAAAAGTTATCCTAAGAACATGTTTAAATTGTTCACTACGGTCATTCATTATTAGATAATTATGTTTTTTTGTTATGAAATTACGTTTTTTTCGACTCTCAACTGTAGGTATGTGACCAATTTCAAAATTTTTCTTTAAGGCGGATTAAATATAAGTTATTTGCACAATTTCAGAAAGTATCTAACCTCAAGACATCATTTCTAGTTAGTAATTCGATACTCATTCTCTGTATAAAATCAGCATAATGAATTGATTGCAGCAATGTAATATAGATGCAATGTATCTATTCCCCGGAGTCCTTTATAGTTTCACTTCTTGATTATAAGAACAACCGCCAATCATTGTACCTAGTACTTTATAAGACCTATTTTGAGACAATCCAACCGTATAAATAAGTCCACAGACCACAGCTACCAGCCGTATCTAATATCAGATAAAAGCAGCATCCCATCGTCTTCATGCAATAAAATTATTGAGTCTTGCGAGCTCAACAACATATCATCGTCATCACAAATATTCATCCAATCATCCATTTTATAGCATGGGCAAGGTGCACTATTCAGTTCAAAGACTTTCTTATGTGGTTTTTCGACGATCATATACACGTTTATAACATGATTCTTGCAAGGGGTGAAGATACTTTAAGATCATACGAGCATACTTCAACCGGATCCCCTACGAGAAAACTGCACTGGATAACAAATGGAGCAGTTCGCGATAAAACAGCAAATTACGAGGTTGATCACATCTTGTGGTCAACTATGAGGTTTTTGCGCAGCAACATCGAAATCAAACTAGTAATAAAAGGCAACTATGGCTTTTCATCAATGGTTAAACGTGGACATGCTGCTATCATATGGAATTATAGTCATGGTAGATTTGTGCATTAAATAGGAGCTCTTCTAGAAACATTCATTAGTAATATTTTAGATGCAAAATGATTAACACTTTATGTCACTGGAAATGTTTTTCACCGCTCTTGCAGCTAATTTAAATGCTCTGATTCTCAAAGCGTAATTATTTTCTTAGTACGCAACTCATGCTACGTGATGACCAATTAACCAGAACCAGTTCAATTTTTATGAAACCGAGTTTCAAGCAAAGTGTAATTTCAATTTTCTTCTGATGCTGAAATGAGTGAATATGCAGCATCTTGGCCACTCGGCTAATCTCTCGTTAGTAAGAAGTTGCTAGACGTTGGAATCTAATTGCTCAAGAAACTGATAATTATGGAGAAGTTTGAACTCCTGTTTCTACATGTTTCTACATAAATATAATTTATACGACCGGCCTCTGCGCATAAGGCGAATAAGTTCAGACCCCAAGGCGAGGAAATTATCTTCAAGTGTTAACTGTAGTAGGTAATTAGTTTATAGGGCAAAAACAAAAAAAAGAGACTCAAACACAAAACCTACGTGAAAATAATATCGGTGCAAAAACGAGTTTTACTCCAGTTACTGACCGACAGTGGAAGGTTTGTGTTATCCTCTCAGGAAGCAATTGATGAATATGTCGTAGATGCACCTTGAGATGTAAATATTTTCATTGTGAAAGGTAAACTTCCTTATCCTCCGAAGAGAAATCAACATCTAAGAAAGATCAAATTTTATCGTAAATTGCGTCTACAATAAATTTAAGAAGAGAACTTAGTAAACAGAAACATTCACGTAAATATGCAAACCACTCTTCGAAAGAGAATCGATTTTGATTTCTTCGCCATTACAAGTTCTATCACGCTAAGAATTAGGACTGCAAAGAGCCTGCATATTTCTTGTTGTGGTTTGTGAGTGTGTAGTTTTTGTGTGCTCTTTTCTGAATTAGTTTGCGTTTTAGTAATAAGTTTCTAAGTCATTTTCTATGGTCTTAATTTGGAACTATCACCTATCAACTAATTTTCAAGAAGATTATGGAAAGAAGGTAATTTTTTAAGTCTAACTAGAATTTAATTCGTAAAGTAGCATTCACAGCAACGAAGGTAAAACACTTGGTATTCAAATAATTTTCACTATCGCTGGTAAAATGTGAATGCCCTTTTTTAATTGTCTAATCAGAGCGCTTAATTAAAAGAAGCAGATACTTTGCTAACATATGTCTACATGAATTATACAATAGATTAAGAATTGATTATAAAATGGTATGGAAAATTTAGATACTGTAGGGAAGTGAAAAAAAAGCTTTCCATATACACAGGTAACTGGTTATACGAAAGTAGCTAGTGAATGGAGTCATGTAAAGCTGCTGAAAATAAGACACTGTTCCACTTTATCAAATATGTTTTTAGCTCTTGTTGGGGTAGAAAAAAATACGAGCTTGTTAAAAATTTTCTGGGAATAAAATGCTAGCATCTATAATTTATATTCAAAACACTTTTACTAGATAAATTATTTGTTATTACGGGTCCTGTTCTTATGGTAGTAGCTATCGATGCTGATGGTGAAAAGAACCTATCCAGTGTGCATCTTTTTATTTATTTTCTTCTAGAAAAAATATCTACAGATTAGTCTGAGCTTTTAAGTTTTTACGAATTAAATCGCGTTTTTCAAGACCAGGTATTATACTTTCAATTAAATTGCTAGTATTTTAAATCAGAGACATATAATGCCTGATGTTCAGGACTGTAAACAAAAGGATGCATTTTTAGCAACTTTCTGCTCTTCCCTTTCGTTGTTCTTCGATATCTGCAGCGTTTAAGCCATAAAATTTGTTAACTTTACTATTGCTATAGTAAGACTGCATAAGCAATAATGTTGTCAGTATATTTTGATAAAATGAAGCTGTTCCGTAAACTGTCTACAAAATCGAGCCATAGTTTTTCAGACAGCATTTATGGTTTAGCCCTCTAAATCTTTATTTTACTTTTTAAAGCTTTTTATTACGTCAGCATTAGCGTAATTGCGCCGAAGATAGCGCAATGCTCTTGGGCTACCTGGATCCTATTTATTTAACTTTTGTCCACTACACTACACTGGCACTGAAAGAAGGGGCCAGTTCTTGGGAGAAAAAGGAATCTATTGTTGACTATGTTGTACTTGGATAAATACTTAAGCCAGAAATCAGGATTAATACTCCTTTGATACTATTTATATATTTTAAAGAAATAACTAAAAGAAACCCCTTTTGATTTTATTAAAAAAGTAACTCATCAAGCCGAACTGGTAGTTGATACGAGAGTAATCCAAATATAAATGGTAATTTTTTTATACATTTATTAAGTAATAATATGAACAAGTAAAACCTTCAGCTTTTTTCTATATAGTCTCCTTGAAGCTCTACACACTTCTGCCAACGACTTAGAAGCTTGAACATTCCTTGTTGAAAAAGTTTGAGGGCGCATCATCAACCAATTGNACCAGAATATAATCAGGGGAGGGTGATCGAGAGTTTTCCAATGCATATCCTCCAATTCGTCCTTTTTCAAAATCACGATGGGAGACTTACACATTTTCATGAAGTAAGATGACATCTCTAATAGCTATATTGTGTCTCTTAGTTCGGAATGTGGTTTTTTTTTGACTGTAACAACTGGCAATAGTAAGTTGCATTCACCATATGTCGATCATGAAGAAAATCGATGAACAAAACTTCTCTGTAGTCAAAAAATACTGTCGTAAGAACTTTTTCGGCGGGCAGACGAATTTGGCCTTCACTCGGCAGGCTTCATTCTTTCTTCACCACTCCTTACTCGCCATTTTTGATTCCGGAGTCTAATGATGAACCCATGTTTTATTACGTGTATATGTGACATTGCGTCGCATATAATCTTCCCATTCTTGCAGGAATCGAGTCAGAAGTCTCCCAGTGATCTCCAATCTGACCTGTTTTTAGTTTTCGTTTAATAACCTCGGAACCCATCTAGTACTAATTTTTCGAAAACCAAGACATTCGCTGATAGTCGTATGAGTACTCCCAATGCTGATACCCACTTCTGACGCGATTTTCTTAACAGGAACCGACGATCACCTTCAATAAGGTCTCGAACGGCACGAATATTATCTTCTGTGAAACTTGATCTTGGGCGTCGATCATGACTTTCGTNTGAACCGACGATCACCCTCAATAAGGTCTCGAACGGCACGAATATTATCTTCTGTGAAACTTGATCTTGGGCGTCGATCATGACTTTCGTTTTCTACACTTTCTCGCCCGCCCTTAAGTTCTCTGGCCTAAGTGAATACTCGGTTCTGGGATAGTGTAGCGGTCCTATGCTGTGCTTGCAAACGATTTAATATCTCCGATGGTTTAACACCTTCGTACAGACCGGCGCGTCTCATCAAGCTGGCTAGCACACTGATCTTCAATCCTCCACTCCAACATCTAGTTACTGTTTATATTTATACCACCCTCGTATTATATGTATTTTTTCAAAATCTCTTACAGCGCATTGAACCTGTGGCATTAACTTCCACATAAAAACAAATTTGATAGAATCTATAGAAATGGATCCGTAGATATACTTGAAAATTTGAAACCTTCTAAGATTGTGTCCTTACTAAGAATAAAGTGACAGTAAAAAAATCGAGGAATGTTAGAATAACTTCAGAAATTTAAGGAGGAATATCTGGCAACCTTCAAGTGTTTTGCTTTAAAATTGTAGCTCACACGTTTGTTTGTCGTTTTGTTATTTGAATGGAAAAGGTTAACATATCAGTTTTTTTAATTTTCTATAGCCAGTAAAAATTATAGCTTTTAATTAATTCGTGTATTTGTTTCTATTTAAGAGGCAATCTAGGAAATCTTATCAAATACTTCCAAAAACACTGCTCTTAATATTAAAATCATGAGTGTTGCAGCAAAACCATTAAGAAATTAATTCGAAAAAACTATTAATTGTAGAAGTTTTCAATTTCTAACCTTAACGTAATTTCAGTCACTAGATTGGAAACAAAAGCCTCTTAAACAAATTGTACAATGAAATTAATTTTACTTACTTTTTGCCACTTTCCAGGAAAACATCGAGTTCAGCAGACATTTTGCAGCAGAGTGCCTTTCGAAAGTGACCCATCGAACAATTTGTGTTGATGAGATGTCCTTCTGCAAATAAACGAGAAAAATGCATTAAACCCTAGTTTAGTAATAAATTTCCGAGTATATTTATTAGCATTGTATAAAAAAGGAGCAACAACAAGTGATTCTTCGCATTCTCTCATTCTGCTATACTGAGAATGTCCTTAATTGGATAACATTTTTTAAATTGCCAAACTGAACTCGTTGAGAGAAGGAAAATTCCATTACAAAGCACGAGTATTGTATCGCCGCTACCGACGCAATAGTGTCCTAATCAAAATTCCAGTCCGATGCTGGAATGTGTTTTTGTTGCTTCGTTGTCACTCGATTTGGTCTGTTCAGATGAAGAGATACAAAGAAAAGAAAATTCCCTAAAGGTAAACAAATAAAAGGCGATAAGATAAGAGCGAAGAAGGGACTATATAAAAAGAAAACACCTAATCACCAAAAAAGGATACTACAAGAGACAGCACCGTCAATTAGTTGGACACAACTAGTTCTTTACAAAAGGATATTAAGGAGTAACTTACTTTACATGCCCTATTTTGGGCTTGGACTCTGTCTAGTCGATTAAGAACATCTTGAATCGTACCTTGCAGACTTAGCATGGAAGTCATCAATCATCGATTTGACTTGTTTAAGTGGTTTTAAAATTGGATCGATAGTTTTTTGTTTTTGTCGGAATAACTTTCATTGCAATCCAGTTCTTGAATAAGCGTATATGTGGGAGCATCTTAAATTGCTTACCAACCGTTCAGCCAATGTTAATGAAAAAACTTTGAAAAAAGATTATGATGAAAGGGAACTTGCCAGAAGATAATTTAAAAAGGTATCTAATGTGGGCGTTCAGTGGTCCATTCAATAGTCTCACGCGTAGAGATGAAATTTATCGATCATTTTTTTATGCAAAACATAAAATTTTAGTCATCGAACGATCGGAGACAATCATGAATCTATAAAATTTTGCCTAAGGTATTGACGTTTTCCTTGATTATGATTAGCTTAGAAATCATAAAAAAATGTTTGAAAAGTTTTAGAGACTTTTAAATGATTAATGCAGCCACAAAATAAAGGGTTATTTTATTGAGTTTTTGGTAATTCAACAGTGCGTGATAATTTCAGCATAATATTCGATTTCGATTCGAAAATATTTTAACACTTCTTGAAAATGTAAAAGTTTCTTTTCACTATTTTATTCACCAAAGGTGCCAAATTATTCACTTTTACTTCTTCTAATGATTTTCTAAAAAGTTTGCAATTTATCATACCACCAAAATATTTGTTACAAGCTGCGAAAATATAGGGTTATCCATTTCGTGGTCCGGATTTGCCAGCCCTGTTTCAGTGACATATGTATGTCAAACAGAACTGTCATCCAAGGCATCATATGTTTAGTTTAAGGTTTGCTATTTTACAATATGGATCGCTTAACAACCGCTGAACGTGTTGAACAGCGTTTGGATAACGATTTTTAACATCGAATTTTCTTTAGTGATGAGGCTCATTTTATACTTGGTGGATATGTGAACA
>JXPE01014450.1:14553-27958 GCA_001015215.1 Holcocephala fusca
TAATGAAATAGTGGAAAAATTTGAGCTTCTGCTCAGAATTTAACAGGTGTTTGATGTGTCTAATTAGGCTGCAGGTAGTGTTTCACGAATGTGTTGACACGAGGTATAATCAAAAACCATTAAGAATTTTCATTTTTTTTTCCTTTTTTTATTTTAGATATTTTAAATGAAAATGCACATGTTTTTGTAGTACGTTTAATCAATACCACTGTAAAAAAAAACAAACTAAACTTTAAAGTGATTAGTCTTCGANGCTGCTCAGAATTTAACAGGTGTTTGATGTGTCTAATTAGGCTGCAGGTAGTGTTTCACGAATGTGTTGACACGAGGTATAATCAAAAGCCATTAAGAATTTTCATTTTTTTTTCTTTTTTTTATTTTAGATATTTTAAATGAAAATGCACATGCTTTTGTAGTACGTTCAATCAATACCACTATAAAAAAACACACAAAAAAAAATACAAACTAAACTTTAAAGTGATTAGTCTTCGAAATTCAAAAATTCTCAACATTTTTAGAATCCATTGCGAAAGTTTCATAAATCACACAAACCACTTAGTGAAGACCAAAACCAATATAGATCCTTAAAGGCCCAACCACCTCTCCTATGTTATCTGAATTACCCCAAGGTTTTATAGTTAATCCTTTATTATTCAGTACTTTCATTTATGAATTTCCAAATGATGATCATAGCGCCCGATATGTCAAGTTTGAAAGATTCTATCGAATATTTAAATGTTGGCATAGTTGATGTGGAAAGTTTTCTGTTGCAATTTTTATGATTTCGTTTTAAGTTTTCGTTTTCGTTTTTTCTCGTTATTATAAATATTTTTTGCATATCAAGCAATTCAATTATTTATTCATAAATTGCTATTAAGGTTGGAAAAAAAGTGCATAAACATGCCGAGAGGAAGGAAACTTGCAACAATTCTGCTAGGAAAAACAAGAAAAAAAAATTATTAAAAAAGAATCGAACTAATTTTGCAAATCCAGAAAAATTAAAACACTTTTCTTTGTTTAATTAATTTTTCAAAATTTACCACACATCTAAGTACTGAAATTTAGAAATGAATGAGAGTTTCATGAAACTCTGAGCAAGATCAAAAATACCCGTCATAAGCGCGAACATTTACATAAATGCATTAATGCATTAAAATATTAGATTTTAAAGGTGTTGTTAACAAAACAAGTTCATGCTAACCAAATGCATTTCAATCGTTCAAATTAGTGTTTACTTTTTCCTTTTGGATAATAATCTGCAATATCTCTGAATAGATTAGAAATCCCAAAGATATCATCAACCTGCATTTAAAAGAAAAAAAGAAGAAAACATGAGATCAACATTATTTTTGAGTACTCCCCAAAAAATTATAAAAGCAATCATTTTTCCAGAAAACCTGTCACACCTTCAAGGTATTTGCAAAATTTTCATCGAAAAGCAAGCATTTTGAGAGAGTAATCGATCGATCAAAATGTTTACAAGATCCAGTCTGATGATAAGAGCCGTCCATCAGCAAAGTTATTGCAGTGTTTTGCGTCTTTCGGCTCGTGCAGTGCTCCAACACCTTTGACAGTCTTGCTAACTGGCACATTGAATATCTTGTTGAAAAAATTTTTTCCTCACCTGCTACTTCTTGCATAAAATGTTTGTTTTGTTTTGTTTACAAAACATCGAACGCCACATGATATCATTCAATATTGAGGTGTTGTGAACGATTCTCACCTATGTTTCGCATAGAGGTGGTCAGTAAACTCACAGTCAATCAATTAAATGATTATTTTGACTTTTTGGAAATTCACACACGACTCAATTCGTTTTGGTAAAGCTGTTGGATTAGGTCAGTTTTTCTGATTGTTTTCCTCAAGAAAGTATCACGACAACATGAGTTTTTGAGTTAAATGCAAGGGTAATTGAGCGTGCATACATCAAAATAAACTAAACATGATTCTTTTTGTTCGAAATATTGCGAATGGATTGTAATAGTGGCTCTAGAACCTGAAGCTATTTGTACATATCTGCTACTTTAATTTAACTCCAGTGTTAAATAATAAAATAATTGAGATCAAGAGTGTAAGGCAAGTGGTTTAGCACGGCTCTTGAACATGCACATAAGGCCGTTCGTTAAGTTAATTAGCTCACCAATCGAGTAGATTGAAACTGTGTCGGAACTACAATTAAAAGTACGAATGGAAAAATTATTGTTATTTCGTGTGATAAAATTGCAGCAATATTACACTGTGCATGAATTCAAAATTCATTTGAATTTTATTGGGTTTTGTGAAAGACACAGAGTCAGACAAAGAAAGAGTAGAGTTAGTGCAAATAATGATTGGTGTGGTGTGAATTTTTTGAAATATTAAAAGTTGAATTATACTTTCATCCTTGTCTTTAATAGATCCAAAATATTTTAATAATTAGCAAAAAGGTTTATATAAAAGCAATAGAAAAATATAGCAGTGAAAAAAATACACCAAATAGGATTCCTTAAGAAATGTCCTTAAAAAAACCAACTTTGTTATAAATAAAGTTGTGAATACTACTCGCATGTCGGTGATTTTTTAAATATTTTCAATCCATCCTAAAGTAAACGTAATTCTCAATTAAAGAGAATTGCAATATTTTAGAAAATTACACAAACATTTTGTATTAAAATAATAAAATGTTTGTCGCGTGTCAATATTTCGTTATGCTGATTAAGATTGCTATCCTCAAGTCATCAATGCTCAGTCTCTACGCTACGTGATCTGCGGTAGATCGAAGCGCCACTACTTGTCATATATTAATTACTTGCAATCAGTAACCATTAATAAATCCTGATTGAAGATTTTAACCTTTGAATAGTCTAGGATTATGACAATAAATCAATCTGCACGTTTAGTGAAGTCATTTCATAGATCCTGGGAGTCTCCGCGTTGTCGATCAATTCATCTATTGAACTTAATCAGTAGTCATTTCATTCTTTTAAAAGTCATGCACACATATCGCGATAATAAAACAATAGTTTTTTTTTTCGAAATTGAACATTTAGAAGATATGCTAAATCATTGCTAGTAGATTTCTTATTTTCCACATAGAACTTTAATTGCTTGAAGTTCATGAACTACACTTGAAATACGTCAGCAAAAAATTGATGTATACCAAGTTTTTGACAAGATCAATTTGTAAAAGACTTGGAGCCCAATTTAAAACCATTTCGAATTGAAAATGTAAGTGACAATAGGGTGAAAAAACGACGGAAATATGGCGACATCGATTTAAATTACAATAACTGATCTTGAAAAATTAATTGAGCCGGATGGATCAAAACTATCGGCTCCACTTGTTCGTGATCTTGTCAATTTTGCACTTGAAAATCTTTGGAATTGTAATTGATTATTTGGTGTGAATATATAAAGAAGCTTTAATTGAATTAATAAGGCAACCAAAAGAGAAGATAAGTCCATGAATTTTCACTAAGCCAAATAGCAAAATCATCATATATCAAAATCGTTACTCCTCTGTGCATTAATCGTTGACGATAATTAAAAGAAATTTAGTTGCTGTTGTATTTTCTAATAAAAGTAGATGAATGGCTCGATAAGAAAATGCATGTAAAAAATAGAGCCCCCGGGATTAACTTTAAAAATCAATGGAGCCTAATTAATAAAAAAAAGTCTCTATGACACAGCAACTACTGGTCGAAGAGCCCGTTTTGGAGCAGAAGTGGTATTAGAACGTATTGAGATGTTTTTCCACCGTAACATACAGTCGTTATTAGAAATCCATGAAGAAGTGTCCCTGTAAGACACCATTTATTTTTTTATTTTTTTTTTTTGAGGAAAACATTTTTATAGGGTGAAAGCAAATGGGTCGACATATTTAAGTAAACCTCACATTTCGAGACAACATTTGATTGTCGCATGAAAAATGAAATAGTTGCCTGAGAACAGCGTTGTAAGATGTTTGGAATTTTTTTTATATCTTGTAACCAGTGATCGTGCATGTCAAAATGTTTCTTTCGTTGGCTTACGGGAAAAATGTTGATTGGGAACTCTAAGAATTTCAAACATGGATCCAAAGAAGTTCAAATATAAAAAAAAACGTTGCCCCCAGAGCTTAATTCATTGTAAAAAAAAAAGAAAAACATATAAATCCCACGCAGCCTGCCAAAAGATCGATGAATTTTTCTTATTCAAAGATGTAAAAACTCAACCCCTGTTGGAAATAATACAATTTTTATGCTTGTTCTGATTTCACACAGAAGATTGATAAAACTGTGAGCTATTGTCGAGCATCTCATTTTAGGAGACAACACGTTTTTCAGTTAACCTAAGATTCGATTTATTCGGCGCTGATTATTTCTTCCCTGATCATGTCGAAATGATCAGTGATGCTCCTTCGTTTCCTTGTAAATTTTAATTATTTTCAATCTATTTATAAAATTAGCTTATTTTTAAAATACACGTGAAAATCAAATGCTTACATCAATGCAATCTACGATGTTTTCCTTTTAAAAATTCTTCAATTTTCAAGTGATCGTTACATAAAAATTCCTTTTATTCTCTATTTGTTCAAAAAAAGGTGATAGCCTTTTAATATTGCAATTTATGAAAGAAATGAAAAGTGATAAAGAACCATGTACTTTTGTTTTGGAAAAACAGACAGCTTGCACAATAAACTATTAAATAACTCCTTGGGTGATCTACAGTGATCTACAACCTACAAGGATTATAATAAACACGACTGAAAATTAAGTACAAAATAAGTTTAAAGTGATCTTTTAGAATTCCTCTTGTATGGAGCATGCTATTTTTTATGCTAAACATAAGCCCTTTCAACTTGCAATTCCTGGCCACCTTTAGGGTGTTTACTGGTCGTGCAATGAAATAAGTAATGAATGAGAAAGGCGTTGAAAGTGGCGCTTTAAACCCTTTATTTTTCTAATGAAGATCATCTATTTTATGCTTAGATTTAGTTTACGATAAGCTCACCTCGTGCCTGTCTGCTCCTCAGGTGTCTAGATCTGGGTAGGTGAGCATATATTTGAATGCATGATCATAACGCTGTTGGCATAATAATAACTGCTTAGAGCTTGTGCTCACACTTAAAACCTAGGTAAAGCAGATTTGAATTTGCTTTTAGGTTAAGCTAGAGCAAGAAAAACGTTTCTTGCGAGGCTAATGAAAAGTCTTGCGGTACAAAGTAATAAGAACCTTAGAAGCTTTTTAAATTTTCCTAGTAGCTTTGTTCCGGATGAAATGTTGTATTAATGTAAAAATGCTGAAATCGACGAAATAATACAACATGAATAACCCGACAGTCCTGATATTTTCCTGGGCAAAAAAAATTCACAATAGAGGAGCACTAATTATAATTNGACATATATTTTCCTGGGCAAAAGAAATTCACAATAGAGGAGCACTAATTATAATTCCTCTACTCTTTTCATTTAATTTTTTGTGGAAAGTTAAGTTTGTATAATTTTTTTAGCTTGCCGGTAGTTTTCAGAAAAAGTCTATAAACCCTATAGGATTCTTCGAAAGTTGTATTTCGATTTTCTCTGCTTCAATACGTCTGATAATTTACCTGAACAGTCCGACGACTTATTTATGATGTTAGGTTTAAAAANATTACCTGCACAGCCCGACGACTTATTTATGATGTTAGGTTTAAAAATACATCAATGTAATTGTAATTCAAAATAGAAATGATCGACGGAAGTGTAGAGATGTAAACATGAATGGAATGTCGTCTATACTTAGGTTTTCTAAAAAGTAGACCTCTATTTAATGGCGCCATTCTAAAAACCAAGATTGCAGGATATGAAGTAGCTAAGAATGCAAGGAATTAGGTGAATTATTTCGACTAATTGGAGCTATATTGAATTGAATTGAATGCAAAATTTTTAGATTTTTTGAATTTTATCTGAAATTTTAAAGTTCTTTGGATTACTAAATTCAAATGGAGCTTATTCGCTTTTAGTAGTTTTATCCCAAAATATTTGCCTTTGCTTCAGTCAAGCACAGAACAAATGCAAGTATTTTATCTAAAAGCGAGCTGCATTTGTACGAATATTCTATTTATTTATTTACCTGGTTATCAAAGGTTGTAAAACTATATGACATGTGTGACGAGCAATTCTCTTGACAATCTTTGTACAAATCTCTCAAGTACTATCAACTTCACTGATAACATGTTGTAAGAAATTAATCATCAGATCGCATGTACTTTTGAAAAGTAGAACGAGGCAACCACAACCGCAGTGTGTGTATTCGATGTGTTCTCATGATATCGAACCATCTTCTACCTGAAATTATTAGAAAACCACCCACAGGCTTCCACTTCACATATGGCAAGTATGGGTGAATATCTGGAAAGGTTTATTACAATTGCGGGCAGATAATGTCTGAGCATTTGTAGATTCATAATAGACCATTTTCCGTGCTAAACTCTGCACTAGACAAATTTAGCTCTGGTCTGATTGTTATAGCGGTGTAATGCCATCTATCAACTATCTGAAATTAGCCGCAACCAAGAAGCAATCACTTAATTAGCAATTAATTTCACCTCATATATCTCGACGTCTTCATGGCTTGATTGACGACGATATGTGGAAAACATGTAAGATCCGCCCGCCATTGAGAGTGAGAGTAAAGAGTTTTCAATTTACCACAAAAGGTAGAACCATCAATTCACCGGGGGGATCCCATACAATGGAAGAATGCTCGTTAGCCAGTGTGTATTTTGAATAATTCGCGCCAGTATCTTTTTATAGCACGTTCATGCACATGTGTGTGCGATATGCAATTTAAAATTGTGCAAGTAGTGCATTGAGCGAGCTCTGTGACGTTATCAGGTCATTACACTTTTTAAGTGTAA
This sequence comes from Holcocephala fusca, assembly GCA_001015215.1. Lineage (NCBI taxonomy): Eukaryota > Metazoa > Arthropoda > Insecta > Diptera > Asilidae > Holcocephala > Holcocephala fusca. The sequence continues at coordinate 21,413 of JXPE01014450.1, forward strand.
CTTCGAATTATTACATAATTTCAGTGGATGTGATGAGATTCGATCGTTTTTTGAATAGATGAAATGGGCGAAACAGAAATTCGCCAACATACAGCACACGTTGATTGCCGGCATTTCCTTAAAGACGAACCATTCGAACATCCAGATAGAAATGTTTGGATGATCTTGATCTGTGCCTTAGCCAACGCTGGAAGATGTACGAGTACTTAGTTACTAAATAACTGCATTCAAATTAACATCTGTTGCCGGACAAACTGATCTCGTCTAAAGATCGCAATTGTGACAGTGGCAAACGTGATAGTGAATCTGTCTAAATGCTACCAAATGATCTCCACAGGATACAATCAAGAACTGCAAACTTTAAAGTATCTGTGAATTTTAGAAATATTCTGTAATCAGGCAATGAAACAGATCGCGATTAATTTAGGAAATGACATTGCAATTGTATTTCGCCTTTCGATGGCGGTTCATTCCATCGATTTCTCTAACTGCCTCGAATATGTGCGGTTTGACGATTATATGCTTTTTAAATACTTGTACTGCTTCAACTGAACATGTTTTCAAAGGAAAGTTTTATTTATGTTGCAATCCCCAATCACTTTATTAGCGAGGAGTCGACAAGAACATCTCCGATTGGAACTGCTTAATATATCTATGTAGGATTGGACATCTTAACGATGATATAAGGATCTTACCATTGACGGTATCTAAATAAATCGGTAGAATGTTTTCGTACAAGGAAATAAGTGCCGCATTGAGCTCACATTTTGTTTTTCTAACGTAAAAAATATTGGCTTCGCGATACGAGGCATACGCGCATATGCCAGCAGTTGGAAACATTACCATCAATCGTAGAATACAAAAGAATAAATCATGGATTTCGTTTACTATGGAGTAAAAGTTTGAATAACACAAAACGAATTAAATCCTAAGTTTTACGAGTCTTAGGACAGTTGACTAGTTGAATATGCACATAAATCAGAAAAATAGTAAAAACAAAATAAAATAAAATTGTTTAATGGATTATAGTGGCCTTTTTATCAGGAGATTTGTGCTCGATCACATGTGCCCGATTATTGGGTTCTAGTAATTAAATCCGTAGCGTGAGTTTATCTAACCTAAACTTCATCTTAATTAGTAAATTTCTTACATGATACTTCTGATACCTTAGATATGGCGCAGTTACAAGTGCATAAAACCACTTAAGACACAGAACGAAAGATATTCTATTCAGTAAAAATTTTAAACTAAAGAAGAAAACTCGAGACTGGCTTTTAGTAGCAAAAAATGTGTTCATCAGCATTCCTTTAATTAAAACGTTCAAAACTAACGCGAAGAAACTTGGCATAATTAAAATCGAAATCAAAGTGGCTTCCTATCAATGGCAATCTCGTTCTTTTTAATCTTCTTATTGAGTTAAAATTTCTTGAGAAACAAATCTTGACCTACAGCGCGTTATTTTTACTATGTAATACAAAATCTGCAAACTGGATAGGGGCCCCAAGAGTAATCCCGGAAATCATTGTTGCAGTATCTTCTAATCTGTGAATGAAAAAGGTTGCGCCACGACGGACGATCTTCTATCATATTGCATTTCAGGCAATCGAAACTTTGTGCTAATGTTGTGTTTATAAATCAAGTAACAACTGATTTGTAATCCTATAATTTTTCGGAGGGGCAACTAATTATGATGTCGTAGTAATGAAGATAAAAGCTTCAATTTCTTGCAGAGGGGAGCAATTAAAACTAAAGCTCAGATTTGAATGAATTTTCATGATAGAAACTCTCGTGAATTATGCGTATTTTTGCTAGAATTTGCGTGAGATCACACTGCATATGATCAGTGTGCGAAGACCCTACGGCATTTGGCCTATTTTTCAACGTGCCGTGCAGATTAATTACATGCAAATTTATTGGCCATTAAAAAGATGTGGCTTTCATATTCATAGTATTTTTTGATAGCTTTGAAGAACAGATTCAATGTTGGGATCCTTTGGAAAATCGCTTCTAATATGAGAGTTTCCAAAATCATAGATAGAATTTCAGCGATCTTAACATAGTAATGACGAAGTTCTAAAGGATGTATAAAAAATACTTTTTCNGTGAGATCACACTGCATATGATCAGTGTGCGAAGACCCTACGGCATTTGGCCTATTTTTCAACGTGCCGTGCAGATTAATTACATGCAAATTTATTGGCCATTAAAAAGATGTGGCTTTCATATTCATAGTATTTTTTGATAGCTTTGAAGAACAGATTCAATGTTGGGATCCTTTGGAAAATCGCTTCTAATATGAGAGTTTTCAAAATCATAGATAGAATTTCAGCGACCTTAAAATAGTAGTGACGGAGTTCTAAAGGATGTATAAAAAATACTTTTTCCCTGAATCAAAATCTAAATCAGCATTTGATCATGATGTAAAAGGTGAAGAACCATTGCGTGCAGTGTTAACATTTTTGGAGCCGGTATTTATTAACTTCCTGGAACTGTGGAGGGAGTCTCTTCGCCTCTTCGTTTACACTTTAGCTGATTGTCGTTGAATGCATCTCACACTTGAGATCATATCAAAAATTGGACTTTAATGCAGGTCTGTACCATGTACAATGATCACCTGACTATGTGAAACAGGTTTCAATTTATTTCGTTGAGCTTACCTTGCCACACAATGTTGCAGGTTACAGCGTTCCGTAACACTAGGTCACACCAATGTACAGTGTTAAATTTGCGTCAGAAATTTTCGCGCTTTACTCAATCATGGCTGCAGACCAGCTGATCTATCGCGGTCATTCCGTTAGCATATTCGCCATGTGTTATGTTAGTCGCTGTAGTCCGGGTGAATGCTTTTCTTCTTTTTATTTCCTCGCGAATAAAATTAAAATAGAAGAAGGCGAAAAAGCAAAGAAAAAAATTTGAGCTGTTTTTGCTGCTGAATGAAAATAGAAAGTTGCTTACCACTTCTTTCGCATAATTTGTTAGTCGGATTAGTTTTTGACTTCCACTGGCTTTCGTATCTACAGAAATTTTTTACGACTAATTTGAGTTCGCCAAAAAAATGAAAAAGAAAAAAAAACAGTCGCAATTAGAAATCAAATTATTCTATTGGAAGCAAGAAGATTACTTGGACAGGTCACGCTATCAAAGCACTTTGATAACCACCACCATGTTTCATTCTGTCGCCCATTTACGTCTTCTAAATGACAAGAAAATTATGACAACTCTGTTCTAAGCACGCCCGTAATCTCCATTTAATTCATTTCTCATAGATGTGAACAAAAAATCTTTGGTCTCTTTTAGTATGGATGCTAAGCGAAGCCCAACAATTTTCTTATCTTCTCGTCAAACTAGTCTTGAGATGAAGGAGCTGCCATAGTTTTTTAGGAATCTCTCACTTGATATCAATTTGCGATTTTGTGACAATGAAGGGAACTCATATCAAAATACAATCAATGCTTTTCACAACTAGTCTACAAGTCTGTAAGGCTTGTACGTTGCTTGAGAGATAATCGCGATGACACTTGAGGCTAAATTAATTATAAACGCACTTTTCGGTATGAAAGTCGTTCTTCCGGTTATGGATTCAATCTCAAAAGAAGTAAACTTAGTGTTTGCGTAACGTCTTTCGAAACTTATAAAAAGATCTGTTCTTGCTGCTGTATCTTACACCCATTTCGGTATTAATGGAAAATATCGAAAACTTGCCATTCAGACCGTAGGATAATTGAAAATCTCAAGATTAACACCAACTAAAGATTAACCTTTTAGAAGCTGACTCTGTTATGTTTGCAAAAGAAAAATGTAACTACATTTTTAACAAGGAACATAAACCAAGGAGTGAACTTCTTAATTTTTTTGCTCCAATTTTAGTGTAACTTTTCGTTGAATTGATTTGAGAGCAAAATTAATTCGGGAAAATCCAAGATCTCTCAAAAAAAAGATAATCAAAGGAAAGCGGGAATATTATGGAACCAAAAATAAAATCGCAACAAAATTAAAAACAGTCTTGAACCGAAGAATAATTTCATCAACATAAGCCAGAAGAGAAATTGGATAGCTGATATCCATCAATCAGCAATGTTTCTCAATTGGGTCCAGTCTCTAAAACATCAGGTGGCAACATAGACGACACAAAATGCATTTAGCTAGTGTACTTTTTAGAATTATCAGATGAATCGAATACAAGAATTGGCATAACTCTAAGAAAACTTGGTGGTTACACTTTAACGGTAGTAAGAATATGACATCACATTTTATTAAATTGATTAAAAATTGTTGTGTTGTGATCAGTAAAAAATTATAGCAGATTGGATTCTACAACAAGGTAAATTTCTGTTTATATTCTGGGCTAGGGTTCGTGAACAAAAAGCAATGAGAATAAAATAAATTAGAAGGGGCAAAAGAAAGTATAAAAAGATGTACCTTAACGAGGAATAAATTTCTCTTCCTTATTAGCCATGCTGTATAAAGTACAAGGAACTTTCTATCACTTTCGTCAGTAAAAGGCAATAAGGTAAGACCTACGCCACATACTGCTCAGAATACACGATTTACAGTACCTTTAATATTCAATTTGCTTGGTAAGAAGACCGAATTCGCAAAACTGTTTCACGAAATGCAGGCCGTGATGGAATTTTTCCAGCTCCAAAAAGCAAATTTATGTATTTTCTTCTTGAAGTTTTAACTATTGCAAGAGTGAAAAAGAGTGTTCACCTACTTGTTTTTTTTTGTTTTTTTAATTTAAATATTCTAAGCATTGATTCGAATAGGTCAAGTAATACCAGATATTGAAAGCGATTAGTTACAAGATCACTATATGAAGTAAAGGTGCCAATAACATCAATAAAGTCGTCGAATAAAGCACAATCAAGATGAACGTGCACCTGTAATACTTTCCTGTAATCTTCGGGCTTAATGTTTGATAGTTAATCCTCCAATTACCGTGTCTTTATTTATTACGACGCCATCAATTGTCTGATAACTGCAGATCCCCTTATTTGCAAATTGCAAATTATTAAGGCAAGGCATTACGGCAGTATTATAACGAAGGACCGCACCGAATACACGGCNCACTACGTCTAGCCTTAATCAAAGTACAAGGTTTTAGCCACTTCTTAAGCCTAGAACAAGCGTTTTTTTTTATCAAAGATAATTGCTAGTCTTAAGATGATATCAAGTGATTTGAGTTCCATGGCATCGTAAAAAAGGTGTCATTTGATACCCATCTATGCCATCTATGCCATCTATGCCAGGCTAGGGCTACTTTACGTGGAAAGGAATGCTCATTGGGCAGATCACGTTTTATTACTTTAAGCAGCAATTGCTGCACTATGGTGTGCAATTAATAAATCTCACTAAATCGTTAATTTGCAGCTATTAACAGGTGCACAGTCCTAGTATACCGAAATGAACAGCCCATCCAATGATCCGCTTATCGCTATCACCCAGTACTTACGAGTACTCTATCTAAGCGAAATGGGAGCGTCGTCATGCGACCATGAAATTTATTACCAAGAGATGTCTGTATCACTGGATCGCAGTTGTTTTTATAATTTATGGGTGTTAATTGATTTCTCCTGTTCACCAGATGGTTGTCTTATTTTATTGATTTTCTAAGTCCGAGTGTACATCCTCTCAAATTACCTAGGGCTGACTGAGCACATAAATCCAAACGGTTTTTTTTATAAGCCACAAGCAAGCCAAGTTAATTGCATTTGATTCAAGTAACTTGAGATCGCGTTGGCTAATCTGATGAGAAGAGCTGTTTTTTCACACATCAATAAACAAAGGATTGGAAATGCGGCCCATCGTTGAAAATCCATTGACCAGGAAATTGTGTATTTGGCTATGTTTTTAGAAACAACAAAAATAGATTTTCTAATTATAGAAAGTGTCAACATAACTAGAACAGCTTGTTTCAAGGAGCGTCAACGGCTGGGACAACATCTTCCCAGAGAGTCCTCCAAAGGAATGTTGCATTAGGGTCACACTTCGGTTTATTGCAATGTTACTCAGATGTCAATGTCGATGTTCTTTCGTTGTTAACAACATTCACCTATCAATTGTTGTTTATGTACCCAAGTTGAGATCAAAAGGAACTACCAACTTGCTAGTCACCGGTAAGTGAAGATCGTAGCTTTTTAGAGGCCTCAGGGATTCCACTCGAAAGATGGGTAATTTTAACTTTCTTTTTTTTTTCAAGATTATTACTTGATCAGGAAAACTGTAAGCTATTTATGTGTTCAGATGTTACAATATTTTTATTTTGGCTTTGTACTAGTAAGTGAAAGGAAAAAACAAGTTCCAATTTTAGCAGAGCATGAAAGAGGGAATATGACAGCTTAGCATAACAAAATTACGTTTATATGCAGTTGGGCGGGAAATCGAACAATCGTTGCTCCACAGACTCATAAAACCAGGCCAATTATGATATCAGTCAGGTATTGCTAACTGAATTGAACGCTCTATTCCAAAAGCCTGGTTGCAATGTGTCCTTAAAATTCATGACGTCTTTCAGAAAAATAAAAAAAACATCAAATCACAATGCCT
>JXPE01014495.1:7781-18477 GCA_001015215.1 Holcocephala fusca
CCCAAAAATTTGATACTATTTGGGCTTACATAGAACCCAAAATTTTATATTTCACGATTTTAGCTAAATTTCTTCAAATTAAGACTTTTTTTAAAATACACTCTTTAGCAAAAGCATAGCCTTATCAAACTAAAAAAGTTTCAGAATTAGCATAATTTGTGCTATTTTTAAAACATCCTGGTATCTAGTCGGTTCATTAAAGTTTTTAAAATAAATATCTTTAGGGGGTTGTAGTGATTTTAAAATCTACTCTGAAAATTCTTCGTCAAATTTACAATGTTACTATTTAAATTGATGGTCAAAATTTTATAATGCGTGCTATATTAGTAAATTACGGATTACGTTTTTCTAAAGAAGTGCTTAATTTTTTAAAACTATCCAGTAATTGAAATTTTTAAACTTTCTTACACTTATTTGTAATAAGATAGCTTTGATAATCGTAGACAAGCTACTCTTGTTAATTTCATACTCATAAAATTAACAGTAAGTGATGTCCCTCAAGAATATATTTTAGATCCAGTTCTTTTTTATCTCCCATACGACTTCTACAAAGTCCCTCGATTTCGTCTTGTCTTTGGCCAGCTGTCTTTTCTTCTGCCTGTTTTCTTTCGTAACCGTTCTTTTCCAAGTTTTCCTATGTTTCATTTTCCCTGTAGGTTTTATTTAAGTGTTCTTCTGGATATTGCTTTTTCTGGCATCTACAGTGTATGTCCGACCCATTATCATTTTCTTTTTTGGATTTTTTCAACTATAAGTCTTTGTCATATTTGGTAACATAATTCACTATTTGGTATTCTGGCCAGAATAATCTGCAGATTATGTTTGCATGTTTCGCTCCCAAAGAGTTGGATTTCAAGATTCTCGGTACAGTTCCAAATCTTCAGATTTCATGCAGTCAGTCTTTCGGAGGTAATTCTTGCCACTTTTTAATCATAACTTTAAACAAAGTCTTTGTTCGCTCCACCTATTATGGCAATTGTATTATACTTTAGATCCATTACTTGTTATTATTTCTTGTCAATCAAATTTTATGTTTATTCTATTCATATTCTTATTTCAATTGAACAATTCTATACATTTTTATCCTTTAATTAATTTCTTTATGTGATTTCGTTTCAAGTAATCTTTTGTATATTAATAAGTCTTAATTATCAAATTTCTTCATAAAGTCATAGCAAAAGTTATTCATCTTATTCGTCCTTCTCTTATAGCTGGTTTTAGCAGTAAGAAGTGGTCGAAATTAATAGTTCATACATCCCATGAAATAAACTTGAGCATCAGTCAATATAATTTTTTAATAAAATATAAGTCAATTCGTGCTTCCATTCTAAAGTTATTCTCAAATCAAAATGTGAGTTTACCAGCCAAATACTCGTCATGTGCGGGAGTTTTTAACTTTCTGATTTAACATTAGGAAACCTGTGGCGACCATTCATCGAATACTTTCAAATATTTATAATGAGGTGGCCAATGTTATTAAAAGAACATATTGTAAGTGATTTTAACATTTCAAGAAAAATAATTTTCACGTCGAAGAGGATTATAGCAGTAGTGAAGAGAACATTATGGAAAATGCAGTATTGGACGTATTATTTGATGAAGACTTGTATCAAAATCAAAATGAATTATCACGATACGATCATTGGTAACAAGCAATATCAAAATTACTCAAAGCCATGGGAATAAATCAGAATTTAGGAAAACTGAAAGATGTTGAACAGTGTTTGTTTGTTTCTAAAGAATTGTTTTAACAGCAAATATTTCTGCATTATATTCTAATTGGCGACAACAATCTATGAATCCCAAGTGCAGAAAATCATTGTCATACTTCCACGTCACAGGTAAAATCAAATATTCATAGCTCTCTAACGATATATTCTGTATTTGGTGAAACCAACTCAGTGTAGTGTATTTTTTTTAAGCTAATTAAACCGAGCAAAACAATCAGAAGACATCATTTTTGAATGCAGTTATGATCAAAATAAAATAAAAACAATAAAATAAAACAAAATAAATTGATCAAAATACATCGATAAGTACGAGTGATTTTACAGCATGATAATGCTCTACCTGATGTTGCGAAAATAGTCAACACATTTTTTTTTGGAGGGAATGCTCTCGGATCTTTAACACCGAGGCCAATCGAGCGGACTCATTGTGTCCCTCCTTTTAATGTCCTAAGAGGGAATTGAATCCACGACCTTCGGTGCTTATAGTCCAATGGTTACAGCAATAAGTTACCAGGCCGGAATAGTCAACAAATTACTTGAAACGTTGAAATGGGTTATTCTACTCCACTTGCCGTATTCTCTAGATATTGTACATAGCATGGATGATGAGAATTTCCAATCCTATAAAAAAGTGAAATATCAGATCCATTCGAAAATCTTTCTAAAAAATTACCAGTTTTTGCAAAGTGAAATCTATCGCAGCTCAAAAGATAGGATAAAATAGTTTCCAGGAATGAACAAAAAATTTTTTTTATAATAACATCTTGAATTTCGGAAAAAAGGCGGAAGCAAAGTTGTACACTTAATATTATAAAAACTTAAGAGATTTGAATATAAAGTAAACATTTTTTAAGTTGAAGAAATCATTTTGGTTCGAAATAGACTTTTTTTTCAACATTTGATTAGTTTGAATCTTAGAAAAAAGTAGAACTAGTAAAATTCATCCAAAATTCAGTTCAGTCACTTTAAAATATGGAATTTTGGTATGATACAAAAATAATCTCTATTTCTTTAATCCTATAACTCTAATCCTTTATATTTTTGTTAATTATTTAGTCCATTTGAAGTGTAGGCCATACGTTTAATCCTAAATAGTTGTTTTTTGAATTTTTCGAAAATAGGTTTTTATTATTACTAGAAAGTACACAGTCCTTCTTTTATTGTAGAGCTTGCTTTATTTTAAAGGTAAAAAAACTGATAAGATTGAGCACTCAATCTATTAAAGAAAATCACCTATTTTTTAAAGTTAATCATAAAATAAACTACAAGGTATTTCGAGTTACAAGAATTTTATATAATCGATTCAATTTTTATTCTAAATTTCTTTTTGATATTAAAAGTAAAATGTTATAAATTTCAATACTTCATGTATCTTTGCATTTAATATTTCCATCTTTATTTTCATTTTCCATAAGATTTAGATTGCAAATCTGAAATGACCCTTCGAAAAATAAACAAAATTTAAATTTCAAGAAAGATGCTACCGTAGCTAGAATGTCTTAGCTTTTAAAAACTATTTTCTCTACCTTAAATTACATAACTCTACAAATATTTGGTTCTACACAAATAGAATTACTAGAAGAAAAGGTTCTTCATAAAAACATTTCTGTAAGCCGCAAATGAGCAACATCTTTTGTAAGGTACTCGTACCATTACTCGTACTTACGACCATACTTTATTAAAATAATAGCCACCGTCTACAAACATTTATTTTCTTTTGGTTGGGATATTAATCTTGGAGAGTCAGTTAATTTTTCATTTATGTCAATTATTTTCTGAATTTTAGTAAGTTTTTGGGAAATATTTAATAATATCCTTAATTACTTATAGAACCAAAGAAAAAAACAACTTTTGCTGGATTTATTACCCAACCTTTAAGGAAGAAAGTAAGACAACCCGAAAAAAACATTAACTACAGGAAGATTTACAAGAAAATTTACAAGGATTAATAATAGTAAAAAGAATATATAGGATAATAGTCATAAATTTAATGAGATTATTCAGTAATCATTTTAATTAGACAAAACAATTTCAACGACTCCTTCGATTCTCTAACTCATGCCCAAATCGCTATAATAAAACCAACCAAATAAAAATACAAGAACAAAAAGATGTTAATGACTTATTTCTATTGTTGAAAATCCCCAATGGGAAACTATCGGTGTTGAAATTCTTTCTTCCCAAAAAATAAAATGAACCAATTCAACAGCATGGTGTGCTTGAAACCAATGAAAATTTTACCCAGAAATAAACATGGATCCCAACAATTTCCGAATATATATGAGAGGAAGGAAAAGTTTTTCTGATTATCTCCAGCATATGGCGCGGCTGAATCAAACAAGGAAATGACTAAATTGAAATAAACCCAATATCCTTCCTTTTTGTATACGCAATAAAATCACTAGATATGAATGTACAGGACAAAAATGGGCATCCTGTGAATAATATATTTTCCCATGCGAGCTTCAAAATCTTATTTTTTGTATCTTATTTCGTCCTTGTAAGAAGGAAGATATTTTATCTGCTCCTTAGATTTTATTTGTGCTTTACAGATAATCTGACTAAGATTTTATTTTTAACTTTGATATAAAAATCTGTGAAATACTCAAATTCTTAAATATCTAACAAATTTAAGGAAAACTCATTTATATCACTTTAAGGAACTCACATAAAATGTTTTAGTATTGTCATTTTCAAAAATTTTATATCATCACATCACATTATTCATTTTGATTTGACCCAAATTGTTTTATGATGAAAGAGCAATTTAGTCTTGTACGAAAAATGAAGATACTAAATTACATTGCGTGAATGGAATCGTACCACAAACCATTCATCTTAATAATTCAATTTTCGTATAATTCGTGCTAATTAAAAATAAATTCGGTTGAATTAGAGAAATTAATTATCCTTTTTTTTCTCATACTACTACTAAAAGTGAAATCACTATAAAGTAATTTTGTTATCCTTACCATTATATCATTAAGTAGCAGAAGATTAGTAGTCCTTAGATCATGATTTTATAAAATTTTAAGTTTTTTCCTTTTAAACCCTTTTTGCAGCTATAGATACAAGCACAACATATTCTGATACTCGTATCGAAATTACTGAGAAATAGTTCTAAATATGTTGATTTGTTTTCAATCATGAGAAAAAAACTCAATGACAGATTATTAGGTTCTCCAATGGTACCATCTGGGTCTTTTGTAAATCTTCTAATCTTATAATTATAGGAAAAATAAGGTTAGCCCTTATCACTCTAAGCGGCAGTAATGCTACCAAGTTTTGCCAGAGTTTACTCCAATCGGCAGTATCACTGCCAGAATTTTTACTTTCTTTTAAACTAACATTTGAAGAAAAATTCATTTAAAGCTAATAGTAAAGTAAGAATACAAATTTTTTTGTACTCCTCCTTATGTTTAGTTAACATTTAAAAATAGTATTACTAATAAAAAACTAACCTATAAAACGTATGCAAGCTCTTCTTTAATCACTTCGAAAAAATGACAAATATTTTTTGGAGTTGGCTACAAATCACTCTGAAAAATTCTTGGAGTGAGAAGGGGTAATAGCTTTTAAAACAAAAGTTCTGAATTGTATGACTACTCAAAGAGTATATGCTTGCAAAATCTATGGTGTTTTTCTCAATCAATAAATTTTTTAAAACTCTTCCAATAGTTTTCTTTGACAATTTAAAATAATGAAATGTTGAGAAAAAATTAGCAATGATATTTTTCAAAAGCAAAAAATTCAAAGGGATTATTTCATCAAATCGTAACGAAGGACGAAAAATCAAGCCACTATTTCTACTTGATTTAATGTTGCTTTCAAATAAATTGTAAAATTATTCCAGCATTAAACCTATTGTAGACTAAAGTAGCATGAAAATAACTTTTATTATCAGTAGGTAGAGAAATGGTAACTTACGAGTACCATTCTAATGAATTCAGTTACGAAAATTATCCTTCGCATGCTGTTCATAAAAGAGTCCTTTACAAAGATCTTTCCTGCTGACTGAGTAATAATAAAGTAATGAAACATATCGCAGAATATTTCCTCTCATAGAAGTGAAAAAATATAACCTACAGGAAGTGTAGAATTTGCTACTTAAAAGGATTATTCAATAGAGTGAGTTATATATATTACATTTCTCTTAACACAGTGATGTCCTTATCGTGCGATTAAAATATTATTAGAAAATTTTGGTCAGAAATGTTTCAAAGTTTCAAAAAGACCTAATAATTTTTGATAAAAGTTTTCTATTTAATCGAACTTGAATTGTTTAAAGTCCAGTTTTTAAAAACTTGCTGCTATTATACAAATATCCTTCGGTTGCAAACTCTAATCGACTTGAAATATTTATTTCAAGGGTATTTTTGTCAAATAAATATGGGATTCTGATGGGCAAACATATCTTATCATATCTTGAGATTTAAAAACACCACATAAACATTTAATAAAAAAGAAATAAATATGCCTTTTAGTCAGTTATAAAGGACTAAGAAATATGTGATGAGTTCTATTGATAATGTGAAGAGTTAATGGTGAGAATAATATTTAGTAACTCTATTGGATGTCTGGCCTGGTAGTTCAGTGGTGCAACCTCTGGTCTATCCGCACAGCATATCGTGCGTTCGATTCCCGCTTAGGACATTAAAAGGAAGGACACAAAGGTCTAAGATGCACGGATGGTCTAGCTGTTAGAGACCCGAGAGGATTTCCTTCAGAGAGAAAAAAAACTCTAATGGATCATATATTTTTATTAACATTAGGATGTAGTGCTCGTCTTTCCCAGCGGATCTAAGTACAAGAAAAAATTTATGAAGATAATGATGACACAAAACTACAACCCCCATGATACTTCCACTAAAGGACCTACCTAAACTATCTGATGAAACTGTATAATATGTAATTGGATTATCTATTTATGTTCATCTGACACCCATGATACCAGATTTAGGTCTTCAAAATGAACTTCGCAAACATTTGCCCACTTCTACTTGAGTTCAATATAGCTCAACCTTGGTAGCTCATAAAACTGTCGGCTGTTTATTTTTAGCATCTTACATTTAGCTCAAAATTCTTCTACGTCAAACGTGGAAAGCATTGGCCATAAGCGCCTTGTTGCTCTGGTAACTATCTCATTTACAGAGTATATTATTTAAGTAGAACTACCAATTCTCATGTGTTATATTCAATTTTTCCAGGTTTCTTAGGTTTATGTACATGAGGCAGTCATATAAAATGTGACAACAGTCTTAAATGGCTGTCCTACATAGGCATTTCGTATCCTATGTTAGATTTTTATTAAATAAAAAGGCGCTCATTCATGTTCAGTCATATAGAAATTCGTCCTCATGATAGGATTAAACTCCGGGTGATTTATGTAGGGAAATCCTTCTTATGAACTTGTAGATTGTTCTACCTATCTCACAATCATCTCACATCGGTTCTCATTCAATAATAATTTTCTCTTTCATTTGGGCTAGCCGCCTTATACCAGTGAAACACCAGATATTGCGGAAGTGACAAAAATTAGTTCCCTTATATGATAAGGACTGCTCTTTTGCCTAAAGACCATTGTTTTCAAGTTTCCACAACCTTATTTTTGAGTTGGTTAAAATGAACACTGGCCTACCGTAAGTTTTAAGTAATTGATTTTGATCTTATACTTTAGATTTACTTCTCTTTTAGCTACAATTGGAGAAGGCATAATTGAAAATAACATCATTATGGCCTTATTCGAAAATACTTCAACACTAATTCTGCCTCACACAACACCAATAGAAAGTACGCATGAAATTCGAAATATGTATCCCATATCTCAAAGGTAAAAAGGAGTCTACTAATAATATTATTAAAAAAAGGACGAACTACGAATGACAATTTTTTATAATCCATTTAGAAAGTACTCCATTTCGCGCTGATGTAGTACTACCATTGAGCGATAATAGTATTGAAAATTTTTCTCATTGCTTTATTAAAATTGTAGTACTTATTAAGAAAAAGGATCTGCACTATACTGTAGAAAGGATGTCATTTGTGAAGACATGCATAATAAAAGATCCGATTTTAGCGTACATTTTGAAGTACATCGGTTTAATCGATGACTATAAAACTCTCAACAGTTGCAGTGTTAATATCGAAAGGAGTTACACATTTGTTCGAAATTGGTTAAGCAGTAAGACAAGGAGACGGACTATTTGCAACTATATTTAATATATCCATAGAAGGAATAGTGAGGATCAGTAGGATTATAGGAATGATAAGAGAAAGAGTTAATTTATTAGTGGCATTTGTTGATGATGTTGTTGTATGTAATAGCTAAAGAATAAAAGAATACTTGTACAGACAATGGGAAAAACTATATCAGAAACCCAAAAAAGAGAACTACACATCATCAGTAGATAGCAAAAATGAGTACTAGGTAGATAAATAAATATCGGTGATCTTAGACTAGAAGATATAGAAGATTTTAAATTCTTAGGAACTCGTAAGTAGAACAAACCATAAAAAAGTAGAAGTAGAACAAGAAATGTAAACCGAACATCAAGCACATAGCAAATATGGAATATTCATGAAAAACATAAATTTAAGTCAAAATTGGTAGTGACATATGCAGTAGAACAATGTGCTGAACAAAAAACGAAGAAAAGAGAATCAAGGTATGGGAAAGGAGAATCATTAGATGAATATTTGGCCCTATAAAGATAAATGGAGGAAGAACACCGATGATTATACAACAAGGAATCAGGTACATGAGAGCAACAAGAATTAGAAGGTTTTGGGACAAGAAAGTGCAGTAATAAGAAACATGNCTGAACAAAAAACGAAGAAAAGAGAATCAAGGTATGGGAAAGGAGAATCATTAGATGAATATTTGGCCCTATAAAGATAAATGGAGGAAGAACACCGATGATTATACAACAAGGAATCAGGTACATGAGAGCAACAAGAATTAGAAGGTTTGGGGACAAGAAAGTGCAATAATAAGAAACATGACAGAAAGGAATCCTACGGGAAAAAACAGATAGCTAATCCCAACAATAGATGGATGGATTAAGTGATGGAAGGTCTTGATAGAATTGGAGCATAAAGGTGGAAGAATCATGAAACTATAGTAAATTATAGCACAGGGTAATGGAAAATGAACAAACTTGCCATTACAGGATCTTTTAGGAATGGCTGCTATCCCAGTCGGGATATATAACGTAGTAAAGTCGTTATATAAATTTCAAGCCATCAAAATTATATTTTACAGTCGTACTGATAGGATAGTGCTTTTGTGATGTAAAACTAAAATAAAAATATTGAACAAATCGCTTTTGCATAGAATTTGCTTCATGGATAATTTCTGTTTTACATAGTTTTTATGTACAGAAAAACAAAAAGGATACTTAGATAAATCAAACGTTTTCATAGAATCCTTTTTTTAATGGAAATCCAATGAGAGCGTTAATATTTAGGACCAAATTTAAGCTCTATAAATCCATAAATTATGTTTTTATTTCTTTCTAGTTTTATCACCTAAGCTCTTACTAAACACACTAAAAATTATCATATAACAAATCTTTACAAATCCGTTTTATAGATCTACAACTCAACACAACTCGAGCTGCGCATAAGTCTTTCAACAATCCTTTTAATATACCATTGTTATTGATTGCATAGCACAAAGAAAAGTATTACATCATTTCGCGACCTTGTATCGCATCTTTTGCTTATCCTTTTGAAACAACTATTTAAAACACATCCTCCAGCCTATATGAGTTTACACACTCTTCACATAATTTAGATACCATTTATTTTTTACCCTCCCATTTGTCTCTTTTCACCTCGTATGTGTGTGTGTGTATTTATGTTGACAGAGATTCGCCGACGACTCATTTATCCGTTTTCGCATTAAGTCCCCAAAAGCTTGAAAAACTGTATTAAAGTTGGCTCCTGAAGTTCTGGGCTTTTTCCCCAAAAAAGAATGGGAAACCAAAAAGGGTTTTCGAATCAAAATATAGAAAGTACAAAAAAAAAAGAAATAAAAAGGAAGCAGAAAAANTCGCCGACGACTCATTTATCCGTTTTCGCATTAAGTCCCCAAAAGCTTGAAAAACTGTATTAAAGTTGGCTCCTGAAGTTCTGGGCTTTTTCCCCAAAAAAGAATGGGAAACCAAAAAGGGTTTTCGAATCAAAATATAGAAAGTACAAAAAAAAAAGAAATAAAAAGGAAGCAGAAAAAAAGGACTATACACAAAGCACTATAGAGAGTAGCTCAAGTGTTTTGCGGGAAATTGAATGGAGACATGGGATACATGCGAGTTAAATTCTGGATGCTATTGATTTTCATAGCACGTTCAGAGAGTCGCAAAGCATTTTTCATGTATGTAAATAGCATAAAAGGAAAAATATAATGCTGGATGCTGATAATAGGCCATTTCGATATTGAGTCCTTTTCAATGTCCTGCTAATGACCATAACTCATGTATCAAATAGTAATTTCAAAATAGTTATTGAACTGACCCCAATTTCGTTTTGTCTTTTTGTACTTTCTTTTTCCTGTAATCAAGCATGAATTCACCTTAATTTATTTTATGATTTGATGGTCCTTCAAAACTCACAATATCCTTGAAAGGACTGATTTTATATGCAAATGTCAGTTATCCAGCAGACTTCTTTTCTGTCTTCATTTTTTTTTTAACTATTTGCATATTCATTTATTTTGTGTTGGCATTTGACTTTGTCATATCATATATTTTTGCAGATAGCCCATTATATGCTGGCTCTAGATGGCTCCATAGTTTTTGTTTTACAATATGTGTTCTCTCTACATCACAGTCAAGCCTTGAGTTATGGTCATCATAAACGATCCTGTTGCAAACCATGTATTATGGTGTCCTGAACATTTCCTGCCTTTATGTGTTTTGAATTACTAATTGTATTTGGAAAAGTGGCTTTGAATATTTTAACAATAA
>JXPE01014510.1:5855-18052 GCA_001015215.1 Holcocephala fusca
TGCAGCTAAACTTCTGTTAGTAAAGTAAGTGAAAAATTTGAGTACCAACAGAAAATTGTTCCGCGGAAACATTTTTTTTTTTGCAGTTATTAAACCAATGGGAATTTATGGTTGGGGTTTTGGTGATGCCCATTTCCAACAAAACAGCAATAAAGCCTTTTATAACGAAGCTACGCAATTTTCGCGTCCTTATAATGCTTCACTATATCGACGGTACGCAGTAGAATCTGATGCGGGTACTTTCATTCAATTACCTGACATTTTCCAAAAAAGTCATTAGATAGGTCACTACTTAATAATTTTAGAATTCTATGAACTCTGAGAAAATATTATAAAAATAAATAAATACTTGTATATAATAAGTACGTAATTTTAGTAGTACAAGGGCAGCATAAATAGCAATACACCATTACTTAAACAATATAATAATTGGTTAATTCCAAACTATACAAATTTTAAGATTAGATATGCCATAAAACAGTACGCGGTATGTGTACGTGCATTATAAAAAAAAATTATTTGCTACATCTTAGAAAATCAAAAATATAACTTCTTTAATTAAATGCATCATCTTCCTGGCAATTAATCAATTCCTTTCTGTTAAAACGTGGTTGGTTTGGACTTGACGATATTTTCGACTCCCTAAATGATTTGCTTTTCGGATTGAAGACTTTTTCATTCAAAAAGTTTTGTAAGAAACAGCAAAGAAGCAAGTCTCGGAGAGTAAGGTAGATATGGTAAAAAAGATAATACAATCTAAAGTACTTTCTCTTGAGTCACTCTTGCTGTATGTGGACAAACGACGTTTTTGCGATTTATCGTGGGCTACCGATACTTTTACTTGCGGACTTTCCTATTTTTTTCAGATAGCTGCAAAAAATGTAATTTATTGTAATGTATTCATGCTTTCTGATATATTCTATTGTTGAGTTAGGTGGATTTTGTTCCAATTTTATTTTTAAAAGGGTATCTATCATTTGGCAAATCAATTTCTAACTGCCCGATTAGTTTTATAAAACCTTCAAAGCATGTACTGTATATTTTTTTAACTGTCGTCTTAGCACTATTGCCTTGTTTTAATTCTTAACACACCACATGACGAACATGCAGTTTTTCACTCTTAATTTAAGAGATTTGAAACAACAGTACAATCTAACGTTCACCACACAAAATAGTTGTCAGAAGACTAACTAAACTCTTATCTATTTAGTGAGAGTAAGAAATCATTTATCTCTAGTAACTTATAGTGGATAGATGCGATGAATAGATTCTACTTAGCTGAATCGGAAGTTATTTATGAGTCGACCTAATATTTGTTAGTAAAATAACGTGTTTTAGTGACAAATACGCAGGCAATTTTATTACTAACAATATAAAAAATTATAAAATCCCAACAGATAGAAACTATTTGAAGAGTTCAAAAAGCCGTCTACATGTGTCCCTAGAATTAATTAGTGTCCTAAATGCTATGCAACATAATAAATAGCTATATTCACTTTACAAAGATTACGCACCCTTTCTTTGGATTTGTTTTCTCCAAAAAAAGGAAAGAACTATTCACACTATTCATTTTAAACCTTCATGTTATTATTATTATTAAATTTAAGAGGTTAAATATTTTCCATTCGACTTGTATTAATTCTCAAAAATATAATTGCATTACAAGAAAAAAGTGTAGTTATCCCTAAAGCGTACCAATTCAAAATTGAAATAATTAATTAAGATAAACTGACAAGAAAACAAAAACATCAAGAGTATTGATAAAGTAAATGCACATAAAAAAAAAAGAATAATTCGGCTCTATGCAGAAACAATACCTGACCTAGTTTTGTATCAAGAGAAATTGTGCATTGTAATCGATGGCAATTACATTCTTTTCAAAGATCTTTCTTTTACAGATTCCTACCTTATATAATGGTAAGGCAACTACTCATCAATTTTTTACAACTCAAGTTAAAAAGATGTCAGAAAGAATTTTTTTCTCATGTCTGCCCTTTTGAAGCGTATATGATGAATAGCATAAACTAAGATCGCAATTCCAGCACCACTTTTTGCACCCTCACACTTTGGCTATATTCTTTACGACATTACTTCTTTTTCCTGATGGAACCTCGGATAACTTCCTTTCCATATTCTCTTCATTCTTTCTTAAACAACCTTCAAGCAAATATTAAAGACACACTATAAATTTCTACAATTTCATAATACTAATCCAGCAGGAATTATTTACTTAAGATAAATAAAATTAATGACTGAATTGATGGAAAGTACCACCATCAATGGAACATTCGGCCTAATATAACACTATGACGAATTGTCGTACCGTTTCTATCAATTCTATTCTGACTTTGTTCAAATTATGTCTGTTAAATGAAGTAAAAATTTCGACTATATTTCACTCTTTAAAAATATTTACTTAAAAATTATTGCGATGAAAAGAAAGACGCATAGTAATTAAGTATTAAATAAAATGAGTACACATAAGAATTGTACTTTACCATTTTACTTGGCTTTTTTTAGGCACTTGTGGTATTTTAACATAACTCCTGAAACGTTGCAGCTAATCAAAACGAATGCTCATAACTTACAGTTTTTGAAATAGTAAGCAATCTTTCATAGCCAAATACAGGCACCTATTGCATTGATTTCCACTTTTAAAGTGTTATAGATTTTTCACAACTTGAACTTTTATTGACTTTCCCACTTTTGACAAATAAACCACTAGAAATGTTCAACTAAATAAAAATGAAAATCAAACATAAGAACAGAGCAATTTTTTTTAATGCTTGTAACCAAGTAAAAAGAAATATTTGTGATTTTTCTTATCAAAAACAGCCGTGTTGGCTTGGCAGCATTTGCTCTACAGATCTTATCACTTTACTTCTGCACTAACTCTCAATCCCGGAGAAATTATTGTAAACATCACTGAAAGTGCATTACTATTTAACTGATTGCAATAGCTGTCGAAATTACTGCACTTATTAAAAATGGACGTTTGGTTTCTCGTTAAAATTCATGACATATTTACAAACATCTTACCAGTAGAATGCGCACGCGTTGCTTTTGTGCAATCTTCTTAAAGTATTTTATGCATTTTTTAAAGCGCTCTTGTTGCCCTTCTCCCCCCACACTTTAATGTTAATATCACTGCATTCACACGGTTTGCGAGGGTGCAACTTTCGAGGACGTGCCCGTTGCCGTAAACTGCAAAAAGATTTCTGAAATTTATTCCCACTGTCGAATCCTCTTCATTGCTAAGACAGAAAAATCCAAAAAATTTCAAAATAGACAATAAATAAAATCTCAACAGGATGAGCAATCTCAAAATAAAAAAATTTTAAAGCTATTCACAGAGCAATGTCTATATTAGGCTGCAAAGGAATTTAGCAAGCTTGCTTATAAAACAAATTTTCAAGACTTAAGACCTGCAAACCTATAAACACAACTAGCATGTATGGTATAGTACACAAAGCAGTTTAAGTAAATAGCAATGATTTGGGAAGTTCATGATTCTCGAGTTGAGTAGCATTTACTTAGACAGAGTATGTGGTAAAAGATACTTAAAGTTTTTGACGTTCCAAGAATTAAATCTTTCGATGTTAATAGCATTCCAGTAAAAACTAGAGATAAGATCAGCTCTTAACGATCAGACTTTGAAGACAAATTTTTAAAGAGCAAGTAAGAGCTTGGAAAATAATTCCTTCTACATACGTGTATAGTTTTTATAAATGAAAACTTCAGCTTACTTGAATTGATTATACCTCAAAACTTCACAATTGCTATTTTGCATTATTAATATAACCTAGTAGGGTTGCAGCGCTAAAAATGTACATGAAAACTTTAAATCACTTGCACACTTCATAGAAATGTAACGATTTCACAATATAGCAAATTCTATATTATTTTATATTGTCCCAAGATTGCCACAATTATCATTATGCAACTAAACTCGTAAAATTAAAAGACAAAAGCTATCTTCCAGATAGAAGTACCAATTCCTTGAAATACAAGTCGCACAAATGTTACAAAATATTCCTTCTGCAATATACGCTCGTACTTGGGTGATGTTAAAGAAAACTCTATGTAAAACGATTTCATTCTAATAAAATTAAAGAACTGAAAAAACCCCTAGTGGTTTAGAACACAGTTCCACACAAATATTATTCCGAAAGACTTAAATGAAATTGTAACAAAATTATTTGTACACTAAATGCAACTTCTTAAATTTAACTATTAAATTATAATATTAGGTTTACAGGAAAGTTTGTCCGTTTTTGAATTGAAAGAAATAGCAGAATTTTCAGACATTTAATAATATTTATTATAGAATATACTTTACATTGTTACTTATGACTTCTTGCCAGCGTTATGGCAAATTTTGGATCTCATTTTGGTTAACATCGGCTTAAATTTTGAATTTTTTTTTTCCTGTAGAAAGTTTTACAAAGGGAGAAGTGATAATTGAATGGTGCTAGGTCTGAGGAGTATGGTGGATGTGACAGAATTTCCCAGCCTAGCTCTGCGACTTTCTGACGAGTCACCAAAGCAGCATGTGGTCTGGCACATTATCATGATGCAGTATTACATGCTTCCTATTGAACATCGCCGGCTTTTTTTCTCTTAATGCTTTATTTAAATCATCCATTTGCTTTCATTACTTCTCCGAATTTAGCTTTTCATTAGGTTTCAAAAGCTTGTGATGTATTAGTCCTTGAATACCCCACCATATACACAACATTCTCTTTTTCAGGCTCAAGCTCGAGTTAGAATTGGAGAGAGCAGGCGGTTCGGGCTTGCAATATGCTCTTTTCCTCACGATATTCTTGTGTGTAACCCATTTTTCATCACCAGTTATCATCCGGTCCAAGAAAGGTTCGTTTTTGTACCGAGCAAGCAGAGATGTGCATTTGACGACTCAATCATTCAAATTTTTCTCACTTAACTGATGAAACACCCATCTGGAATGTTTATATACCAATTCTAGCTTCCGAATATGGTCAAAAATGGTTTGTTGAGTTGAACTCAGCTTCTCTGCAATCTCCGATGCTGTCAAAAAGAGATCTTGCGCTATCATAGTTTTGATAACATCATTATCGATTATAGAAGGTCGTCCTGAACGTGGTTTGTCACTAAGGTCAAAATCATCTGGTTCAAATTTCTCAAACCATCTTCTGCACGTTCTATCAGGAATCGCATCTGCACCAAAAACTTTCACTAAATTTCAACACGCCTCTGTAGCATTTCTTTGTTGTTGGAATTCTTTCAAAATGTTTTCACGATCATGTCTCACTTAATAATAACATGAGACATCTTTGTTTTAGCTTATTTTGGGAGAGTTCATATGTGTAAATGCAATTATAAAGAGAGGTAATAATATATGCCTCAAATCAACATGTGCGTATAAATTGAAACTAGAAGTGACACTGTCGAACAGAACTTTCCAGTACAGCTAATATATAAATATACAGTTTAACCTAAAAAACTAATTTCTTAAATTTAAAGGAAACTGCTAATACCATATATATTATATTGAATGAGGAAGAGCCATTAAAACTCTCATTTAACGAAATTGCTCAGAGCAGATTGGCTGATAATCAACTTTACTAACGAGGAGAACTCTAATTGGATCAAGACGCCAATGGAGGTAGTACAGCCTTAAGGTGTTGAACTACATGCGATGAACAAGGAACATATTGATCATTCTAAAAACCAAATATTCTACTTTTCCGATAGTCTAGGCTCTGAAGTATCTCACAGACAAGATATTGCAGTTCCTAAAAGCACAGAGCCATAATATTCATGCAGATGAGTGGAAGGTTCAAAGAAGAACAGTAGAAGATAATCTAGAGCAACTAATGCTCTCCGTAGGCTATCGTAAACCATAGAAACCTAAAGAACTGAAAAAGTCTTCTTTCAGTATTAGCCACAAATAGGGGCATGTACGTTTTAGGATCAAATGTACCTTACTTAAAGAATCGGATAAGGTCAACAAAGTGACTGCTCGCTAAGTTGGATGTCCAAAAAAAGCAAATGTTCTTGAGAGGGTTGACAGTCGCGGCAGTTTTTCCGGTGAATAATGAGAGTAGTAAGAGTGACATCCAAACATCTTAGTTGGGTCGCAGTCGAACGAGATTGTAACTGTTTACGTTGGATTTTTCGTACTTGGAGGCAAGTTATCTTCTTAATCTAGAAGGAGGAACTCCAGACTAAGTTGGAAAAAACAAGGGAAAAGAAAAGCAGTTGGACAGGATGCTAAAACTACTAAAACCACAATCTGTGTGAAAATGCCAGGCTGTCGTGATGCCCCATTGAAATGTATTCAAGTAAAATTTCAGTAAAACATCCTTGAATATGCCTAACAGGCGCTTTACTGCACACAAAATTACGAAAGACTGCTGCAAGAGCCCTGCTCCTATAAAGGAACACTCAATAGATTACCGACAATCAAGTAGACTAATCAATTCTACATTGAGGAACACGAGAGTTCCAGAACAACTATAATGGGAAGCTCATAGGTTAAAACTTTATTGCTGCAATCATCAGTGTACTTACTAAAATTTTACCATGGATAAAGAATAGTTCCACGTCTAGAGTTCCAGCGGCTAATAGATGCTTGTAGTTGAAAAACAAGCCTGTCTTAATCAGCTACATTGCAATTGCCCACCATCCATATGGGGCAGCAAAAATACCAACAAAAGAAGTGAATTCGGCAGAAGACAGGAGTACATTTCACCCTAACTCTCTAATATAAGTAATAAAGCACTCATCACATCTTCCTAATTGGTAAGCAAATAATTATGATCGTAGAACAGAAAAAAAATTGATTATGATCATAGTATTAATACCTTTCATCTTTATTAAATATTATGGATATGACTTTCCCGAAGTTTTTTATTTTGTTGTAGAAAATAAAAGCATTGATTACGCGCGAACCTCTTTTACTGTAAAATAAGGCGTTAACCTGTGAAGAACAGTTTTTCTAACTGAGTTAACAGTGAACGTTTTATACTAGGTACTCATTTCCTATAAATACACGCTATGCCACTCAGAAGCTATTTTCACATTTCCTTCCAAAAACTCGTTAATTAAATACAGCTGTTTTTGTGTGGCCTTTTATTATACGATTTTTATGTAAGCCTTTGATTTTTGGAATTACTTTTGTGCGGTATATGAATATTGTACTTTAATTTTATTTTATAGATTTAGTGAAAATATATCAATTATATTGGATATATTGAAAAAATTGAATATTTAATGAAAATTATAAAAAGTAACTTGAGAATTTTCATTGACCATTTTTCGTAATGTTTCGTAAATTTCTAATAAGAGGCATTGAACTTTAAATTATCATAAATTGTACACGCATCAATATATTTTGATGAAATTTAGGTTAAATACGGACCTGGAAGGGCCTCCTTCGGCAAATCGTTCCAATAATAAGCTTCTAGAATTTCAAGTCTTTCAAAATCAGAACTATGCATTGTTCGACATCGTGAACTAACTAATCATACTCCAATTTTTGCAGCATGATTTCTAAATACTCTTAGAAGGCTTGTAACAAGACTGCCGCAATTCTGAAGATTGCTCTTATTTAATTTGAAAATTCTTTAAGTTTTATCCTTATTCGGATCGCCGCAAAAGCTATTTGCAAGTTTACCACTTTCGTGGGTATTCCGTTTTTTAATCTTGTTTCTGTTTTGAACTTCTTTGACTCCACCCTAACACCGTCTACTGGTAAAGCATGAGCAAATTTATTACTAGCCACTCCGTGGTCGACAGGGACATATATCAGGTTAGTTTTATTTTTCTCCTATAGAATATTTCAAGTCTACCTGCCTGATTCCAGTGAGTACCTCTAGGGTTGCCAGCCTGTAAATACAAAGGATAATCTTCCTATCACTCATATTTTCTTAGATGAAAAGTTCAGATTTTAAGAGTGATTACTCACTCACTTAGCAAAGGCTAAGATACAATAAGGATAGAAATATATCATGATCATAAAACAATCAGTGATATTACGAATTCGTCGTAATATACGACGATTATAAAATGATTAAAAGATATTATGAACGAGGCAAAGACTCACTGAAGTATCCTTTGTTGTAATATAACAAAGGATATTAAAACAAACCGATGCACATGACGATTTCGATACAACCAAGAGATTGAGTCTGGAACGGGGAGTCCGATTGGGAAGTTTTGTCATTAATTAAAATTATATCTGGAGCCAAATATGGGTGTACTCTGCCATGAGCGTGACATGTTAGATGCATCTGATGAGAGACTAAGTGGAAGGAACAACCACCTCTCCTGGTCAAAGAACCCAATTTGCTAAAGGGGTAGAATGCCTTAACCTACAAAACCGTGATTCCCCGGCTGCTGACATTTGGTCCGCATTAGGAAGGGATAGACCTCGTGACTCCTAAGTAGCAGAAACATTGTCCAATTTCCTGTCAAAAGCCGTTTCAAAAGCGCTCCATCATAAAAATGCACCATGCGGTATCATTAGTGTAATATCTCATATATATAGCCACTACCATTTTTGGAGCAGGTCGTAAAGTTTTGCTTATTGCACCTTACACATCCCGACAATTTTGATAACTTTATCTTTCCTTTCTTTTCTTTATCTTTACTTTCTTCAAATTTCTCTATACTCAAAACTACAATGTCGTCTGTATAGGAAACGGCCAAGAGTCCTTTTTAGTTCACTCGTTGCAATGAGCCAAGAGAAAGATAACAAAATATCCATTACGAAGTTCCTCTGCTCACCTTAACGTTTAGCTTTCAATTTCGATATAGTCGGGAAAACTACTGCTTAGGAGCAACTTAAACGACCCGCATTTTACTTCAGTTTCAGTTAAAATGTTCACCCAGAAAACATTTTTTTTGAACCTGGCCATCTCTCCTACACTTTCAGTTTGGCTTTTAAATTCTTTTTAGGATTAACTCGTTTATTTCCACTTACTTCTTTCCCATCAAGGTAAATTTTCTTCCAAGTATCAGGCTTGGAAGTTGAAACGATGCAACTCTTTTCTCCTAGCATCTCTTCGCCCATTCCCTTTTCTCCTGCACCTAGGTAAACCCAGCTCCAGATTAAGTTTCCCGCTTCCTTTCCTAATTTACGCACTACTGTCCACCTCTTTCTAGTAGGTTTACTAGGGTCGGATCTGTCTGTGGTCGCAACTCTTACATAAGCTTGGGTAGATATGTCTACCCGAGTCTTTTTTTCGATATCACCATATTTCCGAGATTGGATTTCTTCATTTTCGTTCTTCTCCCAATACTTTATCGGTATCGTTAAGCCTACCGGAAATCAGTAAAGATTTCCCCGACATCGCCAAGTTGTTTCATTCCGGATAATTTATGATATGTTAATCAATTGCTATTTCCATTGATGTACTTTCAATCTATAAATAATTTCATTTACTTATTTTTAAGCACTCCTTACAAAACAGTTAATCGTACTCTTTTGTCATGCAGACCTCATCTCTCGCGTCTCCTTCAGATTTAATACAAGCCTACTTTTTAAATCCTTTTCTGACATCCTTAGTGCATTGACTTTAGTTGATTTATCTTTAACGGCAGGTGAACTTCTGATCGAATCAATTTACTTATCAATATTTTTTCTTAAAAATATTCAAAATAAAAGTATAGATATCCACTAATACACTGAACCAGTTTTTTTTTCAAATATATAACCGGCTGTTCTTCACATTAATCCACATAGCAGAGACAGCCTCCAAATTAGTAACTACAAAGTTTGTTTGATTTCTTATCTAATATGAGATGTTCATGTAAGATGTTTATAATTATGTAAGAGTATTTTTGTGCCTCTTTTTCGTGGGCATTCGCGCCTACATGGGCATCGAGCCTAGCACATCGTGGACTTGATTTTCTAACTTTAATTTTTGTTAAACACAATAAGACTTAACGTGAAACAATTTTTCTATATTAAAATAGAAAAACTCATCAATTGTCTTTGAATACCAATCTATTTCTCCAGTTGTCTAAATTTTTTTGGCTACGAATTTTTTTCTTTTCGCCTTAGTTTTGCTAACGTGTCCTACATGCCACTTGCACTCTAGTCAACTTATTTATTGGTTAGATTTATCATTTGCTTAACATTGCCCACAAGTAACTAAACATATTAGCTCAACATTTTTCAGCATCACTAGTAGGCAGTTTAATGAATTTAAATACAATCTTATTCAGCTTTTTTCAGAACGCTTTCTCATTATTCATGTGTATAAAACACAATATATATTGATTGCTAACAAACGGCTTATTTTTACTGTAGCTATGAATAGCTTTACCAGCCTTCTGGTTATCATATAGCACTTGTCTTAATTTTCTTCTTGATGTTTTAACAACCATGTCAAATATTTTTCTGAGAACATATTACCATCCTAATAAGAATTAGCTCCTAGTTATCTATACAACAGAGTTCTTTTCAGCGTTCTCTTATTTGCACCTAAATGAAAACTTACAACATAGTTCATTGCAGGAAATTTTCTCATTTACATATTAGTTATATAATTTAAAAATCTCCGAAAATTGTTTTTTTTTGTATTTATATGGGTCTAATTCTTAAGAATAGAATCCCATCATGATAAAAATTTACTACTCCTAACATAATAGTTATAACGTACAAACATTTTAGATATACTTAAAGATTACTTCTTTTTTGTCGGTGATTGTTACAATCTCTAAAGAAATCGGGCATTGGATCCAACAAGATAGCAATTCTTCACAGTAACCTATAAATTAAAAACTGTAGCAATTATGAAAACTGAATTAATTTTACCTATTAGAAAGTATAGTTTTCTTGCACTTATTCCTTGATTGATAATCATGGCGACTCTTATATGATTGTGCTGCCTCTTAATTATAATTTCTGAACAAATCAAAGCATGAAATGTGCCAGTTACAAATTTTCTGATAAATTCATCTTCGATTGCTGTCTGCGAAGATCTTAAGCCATCCAATAGTGATGCTAAAAAAATAAAATTGTATAAAACCAGCTGAAGTCAAATTTTATTACTCTGAAAACTAACATGTATTCCACGAATTCCAAGATTTTCGATGAGCTATTTTGTGAGGAGGATTTGCCATTTCATACGTTAAAGGTCGACTCCTATTAGGTGTCACTTTATATCTCCCAGCTTGAACTTTCAAATTTATGCTAGTACTATGAATATATTTTTTTATTATGAAGGAATAAACGTTTCTGTTTACCCATAGCTTCAAAAAAAAATAAACAAATTAATAGTAATATTCAATATGTACACATCAATTATTTAACAACTGTACCATTTCGGGTGAAATCAGCATGGTGTTTTAAATAATGTCACTAAAATACTGTAAATATATCTAACTGCACACATCCAGCTTGAAACCCCCAATTTATCAGACTCAGCTCTTTCAACGAATTTATAAATGTCAAAACGATGACAGAAACATCATCGGCACTTTGACAGCTCAATAAAAAAAATAAACAAATTATAGACGTTAGAACCCACAGTGCCATCCAAAGAAAATACAACACTTTTTTTTGCTTTCCCAGATGCACTAATTCAAAACCAGCCTATTAGCATTTTCGTCATTTTATTTTCATCCATTTAAGTGATGAATCTTACAATTTCTCTTATAAATAAATTTCTCAAAAGATATCTTTTTCTTTTTTAAACTTTAAACTGCAAATAAAACTTCAATTAAATATTAAAGAAAAAAAAATAGATTTTGAATTATTTATTTATGAGAAAATGAAAAATTTTAACATCAAATATAAATTTATTATCCATCACCACAATTTCTATTCCTACAAAATGATGCTCCCATTTCAATATTAAAAGTTTTTTGAAATCTTTTCGAGTGGAATAATTCTGAAATAATTACTTAACTTTACTCTACTGAACTTTAAATACGCTCAAAAGTATGACAAAATATAAATATAATATGTTAATTTGTATATTTTGAATTTTTTTTCTACAATTTTAAATTTCAGAGATGATTTCAATGTGTTGAGTACTGAGACTAGTTCTTTAATTGTTATATATGCATATGTGGATTAGTGAATTAATTATAACATCGAATTGATGGCTACATTTGGGGACGACACCGCATGATGACTGCAATAAAAGGCGCACTTCAGAAAGGAATATAAGGAATTACAAATCAAATTTCGAAAAATAACATAT
>JXPE01014569.1:4503-14912 GCA_001015215.1 Holcocephala fusca
CACTGGGCTATCAGGCCAGACTTGGAATCCATTTGTAATTTGTAGTTTGTAATTTGGATTTAAAAATTAAATCGAAGAAAAATGTCAATAAGTGGTTGTTAAATTCAAAAACAAAAACTCTTCTAAGAGTTTCATTAGTCCGCCCTGATAGCTCAATGGTGTAACCATTGGAATATCCGCACAGAAGGTCGTTGGTTTAATTCCCGCTTAGGACTCTAAAAGGAGGAACACAAAGTGCCCGCACGGATGGCCTAGGTGTTAAATACCCGAAAGGATCGCGTCTAATCCATGGTTACTGGTTTTTTGAAAGATTAGTCGAAATAATTTTCAAATGAGCTAATTTTGTTTTTTTAAACGTCACATTTTTGAAGGAAATAAATTTTGAAATTGTATTCAGTTGATTTTTGGTATCCTAATAGAAATTTAATTAGAAATACTAAAATTCTTCACTAATTAAAAAAAGTCTATCAACTTCCTTACCATTTTGGTGTTCTCCATTTAAGTGACCTTAACTTTGGAACAACAAACCTCTCTCTCTTTCCTTCTCGCTCTCACTTGCACTCATTTAGAAATTTGACATGTGACGTTTATTATCAGCAAATCATTCGGCAAAATAGTTTTAAGGGACAGAGTTCAGTCTAGTCAAAGAGATTTTTTTTTTTTAAATTTATCAGTGAAATTATTAAAATTTTCCAGTTTTTTTTTATAATTTTCGGTAAAAAATAAAATCAATTAGCACAATATCGAATTATTAGAACATTTAAGCATCTGTAGAAGACTAAATTAACCACGAAAAATGGATATCGATGACATTATTTACCTTACCTGTTTGCTATCTTGCATAGTTTTTGGATNTTGACAAGTGACGTTTATTATCAGCAAATCATTCGGCAAAATAGTTTTAAGGGACAGAGTTCAGTCTAGTCAAAGAGATTTTTTTTTTTTAAATTTATCAGTGAAATTATTAAAATTTTCCAGTTTTTTTTTATAATTTTCGGTAAAAAATAAAATCAATTAGCACAATATCGAATTATTAGAACATTTAAGCATCTGTAGAAGACGAAATTAACCACGAAAAATGGATATCGATGACATTATTTACCTTACCTGTTTGCTATCTTGCATAGTTTTTGGATCTTATTATCGTAAAATAAAAGACGACAGCACAAGAAAGCTTGCAGGAACATTTTTTGGAATACTAATAGTACTTATAGTGTCTGGGACACATATTTTACATTGTTTCATATCGTTTTTGATATGTGCAATTCTCATTACACAGATTCATCCCAAGTATTATGCAAAATCAAAAATTTTACTATATAAAAAATAAAAAATAATTTAATATTTTCTAGGCATTGTCATTTAGCATCATTCATTTTTATGTTTGGCTATTTAATTTTCTTTCGTACAACAAAATTCTTTGGATTTTCAACACCTCCAGGGCATACAAATATGATTCAAATGATTTTAACATTAAAGGTTTCTATTTTTACTTTCAATATCGAAACTAATCATTAAATTATTTGATCTTTGGACTAATAATCAAAAATTCTTATTATAATTTCAGATAGTTGGAGTTGCTTTTGAGATTAATGCAGCCTATAATAAAATAATTCAACGAAATCGTGATTTAACTTCTGGTGATAATCAAAGAAATCATGCAGCTGCCAAGGCAATTGAAATAACTGATTATGATGTTGAAATACAAAAATTGGATATAGCTGAATTATTTCATTATTGTTTTAATTATATTGGAGTACTAACGGGTAGGTTTTATTAATATTCATTCAATTGAATTTATCAAAAAAATTCTAAGTATTTTTATAGATGAGTTTTATTTTTCTGACGAAATTCAAATGAGTAGGAAATGATTCTGTCTATTCTTGCTGCAAACAAAAACTAATATGATTTCTTTTAGAGTATAAAAGTAGCATTATTAACCTTTAATGGTTACTAGTTTTTCGTACATTTTTCTTACTAGATGTAGCTATTTTCTAGAAGTAAAATTTAGAAAGTTTTCGACTTTTAGAAATGGTTATGAGTATTTTGGTTTTAATGCAAATGGAACAAGCATTCTAAAATGTTTGCAAAAATTACTTTCTCTTAAAAATCTTAAAGAAAAATCGGATCATACACGTAAAATCTTTGAAAAAATAATCAATTTTATGTAACACGAATATCTCGCATTGCGAAGATAATTGTCTTAAATTCTAATTCCATTTGACTTTAGGTACAGCTAAGAACAATATTTAGAAACTTAGTTAATTCAAATTCTAATTCCACCTGACTTTAAGTGGTACAGCTAAAAACAACAGTAAGAACCTTAGTTAGTTCTCATTTTAATTAGTAAGAAAAAAATCAATACACTTGGCCTATACTACATTCTTGGAATTAAAATTCCAATAGAATGTGATTGGTGCTAAGTTTAGTTTTCATCTTTACAACTTTTTGAGAAAAATATCTTAAAACCCATTATCTAATGTTAAAGAAACAAATTTATTGTTGTTTTATTCTAAAGTATGTTTTTGTTTTTTGTTTTGAACTAATTAAGATATTTGTTTGGGTGATAATATAATAGTGATAGTGCCTCCACATGCAAGAAAATCTCATGGGGCGGTATGATGTAGTGTCCATGATCGTGAAAGTATATCCTCTAAATGAATCTATTAGTCAAATTTCCTAAAAATAATTCCAAAAGTAAGGACCTGTGCATCTAAATATTCCAAACACCAGAGCTAAGTATTGTTCGATTAAAGAAAGTGTAGTTTTATCCCTAAATTCATAGTCTCTACAAAAAAAATGAACACTAACTTTTCACAGCATATAACTTTCTAATCAATCTAAGATGTCTCGTGACTAAACCAAATATCTTATGCGAGTCTTATTCAATCACAGGGGTCTCTGAACCCTTACAGTATTTTAATGAAACAATTTGTGACACTATTCGAGATTTCTACCACTTTTTTCATTATATTGTTTCTTCTTACTATCAAGTAACCTTTTTTGATTCTTGCAGTAGTATTTCTACCATAAAATTAACATCCATTTCCAAATTTATTCCGCTAATGAAATACCCAAACCAATTTGCTTCCTTTTTATCAGCGCTACCCCTATGATATGGCGTTTAAAATAAAATAATCTCATTATGTTTATCCAAGTCCATACAAGACTTTTTTAAAGTTAACAAAAGTTTTCAAATTTATCACGATATCCGTGCGAACGAACTGATAGCAATTCTACTATTAAAACAGATTACCACATTTTGAACTTCACATCTTACATTTTGTGACCTTACATGAATATTCACTTTTCTATTAATTTTCAGGTGAAGATCCTAACAAAATAACTTCACAACCGTATGCGGTCTCTTCTTTAGAATCCATTTTCGTATATATAATCAATTGGTAACACTTTACAACATTTAGTTCCAGACCATTTCCTTTTCCCTTCTTTATAGATATTTAAGTTTTGAAATTGATTTTCTTGTCCGGCCTTTTCACCAGGAGATGCCCTAGCTATCAAATATCATAAGGGTTTTCTTAATAATTGTAGAATAGCATAATTCTAAATTCTTTTCATATGTGGTAGGAGTACCATTTAGTCTTCACAAAAAATAAAATCGCGTACTATTTAAAAAATTTGAAATCCTTTAATGGTAGTTGTAGTAGTAGGAATAATAAAGTAGTTTTGAAATAATTCAAAAAATATATCAAAAGTTTGTCTCGTTAATGTGACGACTTGTGATCACAAAATTATATTTTCAGTTATAATTTCGTTATTTTGTGTAGTTGTGTTAAGAACGAACTCATTGTCAATTTATATAAAATATTCTTTTATAAAACTTTACAAATTTATTGTATAAAAAGTTAAAATTTAATAAACTTGCAATATTTTTCAGGACCATATTTTCGCTACAGAACATACAAAGATTATTTTGAAACACCTTTTAAAGACTATGCCGATTCAAATAAAGCAACAACTGAAAAATTAAAATCAACAGCAATCTATTCTTGCATTTACTTAATTACAAATTCCTTTTGGCCATTAAATGTAAGAAATTTTGTATTATCACGTAAGATTTTTATAAATTTATTAATTTAAAAATAGTATGCACTTTCTATGGAATTTTACACGGATCGATCTTTGATGTATCGTTTATTTTATATTTGGCCTTCTTTTTTAATATTCAGAATGAGAATTTATATTGGATTGATTTTAAGTGAATGCGTTTGTACAAATGCTGGATTTGGTGCTTATCCAGATGATTCAGATGTTTCTAATGGTGAAGGTCCAAAGAGACAATATTTACATTTTAAGAGGTGATTGTTAGCATTTTTTTTTTTTTGTTAATACTTCGGAATGGATAACGCAATTACAATGAAAATTATATGATTTGCAGTATTTAAAGGCATAAGGAAGGAAGAAGTGTGTGTTTAATTTTTAAAAAAACCTAAGCTAAAAATCGAACATTTGCATGTGTCTCGAATATTAAAAGACTGTTGAAAGTTAAAGATCGTAGGTTAAGATGTGCACTTCTTAATGTGAAGTTTGTGATAAGTTAATAACTCATCGTAATACAATTTTTTGTTCGGAGCTAATCATTGTTGTGGTGATTACATGAGCATAATCGACGATCCAAGACCAGTAAGGCCATAAACTCAGATTAATGAAATGTGTGACTTCAGAATATTCGAGATCCGTATTGGATCCATTTTTAACTCAAGGTATTTAAAAACAAGAAGTGCTATGATTTGTAAAAAATTTAAACGCTTCTTGAATTCAAGCCTTTATTTTCAACTGATGTAATTTTCATTGTTGCTGTGTCTTTCAATTTGTAGTGTTATCAAACTGTGCATGATTTATGCAATATGTAGGATAAAACAAATTCTTTATTTCTTTTTCTTTTTTGCTGGTTTATACAGAAATCCAGATGAACTTAAATATAATTTTTTAACAATTAAAAACATGGACGTATATGGCACAGAAACATGTTGGACATTCAGAGAAGCAATGAAACAATGGAATATTTGTGTTCAATATTGGCTAGCTATTAATGTTTACAAAAGATTTCCAAATAAAAAATTCAGGTATTTTGTTATTAAAAAAATTTTGAGAAATTAATCGATTTATTGCTATAATTTTAGAACCATTGTAACATTATTAATCTCATCATTTTGGCATGGATTCTACCCGGGGCATTATTTTTGTATTATGGGTGCACCATTTTATGTTCCAGTAGAAAATTTATATAATTCTTTGTTTCGAAAAGATGCAACTGGATTTAAAAAGGATTTTATCAATGTTTTATTTTGGATTTCAAAATTTTTTATGCTTAGTTACTTAGGCATTGCATTCCAATTATTAACTTTTGATAAAATTTGGAGCTATTATTCGTAAGTGTTGAGAATTTTTTTTTATTTAGAAAGAAATTTTATTTATTTTGTTTTTAATTATTTATTTTTAGATCTGTTTATCATGCTGGTTACATTTATTATGGAATTTTATTGGCAATTGCATTACTCATAAAAAGTACTCGTAAAGGTAAACGAAAGGATAAAGGACAAGGTGATGCAACAGAAGAACATAGTAAAGTTCAATAGAGGATTGACTACACTCAAATAAAAACTTAAATAAAAAAGGGGTAAGACCCCAAAAATAAAAAAAAAAAGCAAAAAAAAAATAAAACAAAACAAAGAAACAAAAGGAGATACAATTAGTTAAGACTTTTATTTAAAAAGAAATAAGCTTTAAGTCAGTCTTTCAATGAAAGCAAGGAAGGAACCATGAGATTTAAAAAAGAAGGAAAAAGTTCAATACAAAACAGAAAACAAAAAAATATATAAGCCCGCAACATATTTTCTTCTCTTTGATGATATTATGAAAAAATAGAACAAATTTTGTATATATAAAAAACAAAAAAAGAAGATAGACTCGATGACTGTTCGTTTTACTGGGTGTTTTATCTTAGAATTCACCAGTAAAGTTTTTGTTTTAGAATATTGTGGATAATTTTTAGATAATTTTGTTTTTTACTTCTATTTGGTAATTTATTATACGTAAAAGATTTTTAATTAACGTAATAAAAGCATGCTCAACAAGTAATTTATCGTTTTTTATTTTGTTTTTCAAAAAATTTTCTTTGAATTAATCGAAGAGTAAAGTCTGAAAGCATGTTGGTTCCAGCGTAGTTAGGAAAAAAAATATCTCAAGATTTAAAAGACCAGAACCGATTCCAGTATATTTTCTTAGAGAACTTTTCAATTAAATTCGAGTCTACCAGTTTAATTTTTAAAAATTTTGATAGTTCCGATTCTTGCCTCATCCTCATTGTAGCAGTCCTTAAAAACAACTACTTATCATAGAGATTTTGGCAGTATGACTTTTAAATGTAAAAATTTCCCATTATCAGTTCATTAAAAATTTTGATATTAGCTTTATTGAATTGCATGAGTCTTCTAGTTTTTGCTGCATTAAAATACCCTACAAAGCTTTTATGTAAGAAGCTATTCAAGATATCTCCTAAATTTTACAATGTGAAACTATTTTCTAGTTTTAAATCATCTTTCTTATTTGTTGGAACAGTATTTCAAATTTAAAATGTATTTTCAACAAATTGGCTGCCGTATTACCAATGATCCCATTATTTATTTTTTGTCACATAAAACAAGTTGGCCTCAAATCTTAATCTTACCATAATATTCGGGAATATCCTAATCATAATTTGATACCCATACATTTCCTGGTTGGCTATACGATCAACACTAATGATGGTTCACCTTTTATTGGAGAACAAATGCGTACATGTACAGCTTTATACAAATTTTCAGGTCAAGTGCCCTTGTAAGCAACTCCATTATGATTGTCCAAACAGTTTGCTCTCTAAGACCATTCATTTCTCACTTGGATATGTGATCTTTAGAGGAACCAACCCTTCAATTAACAAGTTCAGTTCTTAATCCCTCAATACATCAGTCCTATAATATTTTTTCTTCGTAGATATTCTAGTTTTGAAATTAATTTCTTTACTAGGCCTTTTCATTAGAAGGTTATGGTTATTACTTGCGCTTGCTTAGTGAATTTGGTTTCAGTCTTAAATTTTAGCTTCATAAATATTTCTCAAAATTTTTTTATGTTTCCTTGAAATGTTATCACTAAAAAATAGAATTACAATATAAAAATGAATCCACTAACTTAAAAATTACATGGTCCGTTTTTTTTAAGTTCACCACTTCTTCAAAAATTGAATAGGATACCAAAAATATTTGGGATTTATAAAAAGGGGTTTCAATTTATTTGAGAATAGCTACATGTTTCAGTTCCAATACTTTGATGTCTTTTTGTGTTTATTTTTTGTTTGTTTTACTTTTCTTTGTACATTTAACATGTCTTTAGATTCATGTAATAGAAAAGCCATCTGCTGTAAGATGACTTTTTAATCCATTGTCAGGCTGATGTAGAAGCATTATCTATGACGAAAAAGAAATTATTAACATTTTTTTTTTATTTTCTAGGTTGAATTTCATAATAAGGGGTGGAAACGTTTATGGAAACTTTGGGAAATATGGAAAGTTTTTATTTCAAAAATTAAATAATTTGAAAATAATTTTACACATTAAATAGAAAACTTATACTTAAGATCATGTGATTGAGAATAAAAACCATTAAGCAACACTCTAAAATCCTTCATAAATCATCCAAACTTACCGAATACTGTGATTAAAATAAGTTTAGGGGAAGAATAACTTAAATTATTAATTTCTTACCCCTGGAATTTTTAGATATAATTAAAAAACGTTTTTTTTTTTTTACCATTAAAATTTTAAGTAATTTTTAATTTCTGGCAAAACATTTTTTTCTCATATCATGACATCAATGTAAGGTGGCTACTAGAAAGTGTTGAACTAAAAGATTAGTCTGGCTTTTTTTTATGACAGACCTTGATCACATCAAAACGTCCGGAAGCATTCTGATAATAGTCTTATTGTTCAAATAGATTTCCCTCTAAACACATTCACTTCTTGCCTGGTCATACAATCAAAACTTACGTTGATCACCACAATTGTATATTGAAGAAACCGGCTCAGCACCAGCACCAATCTCTCATAAACAACTCTGAAGCTTCATCTAGTCTTCTTTTTAGAGCCATTCGAATAAATATTTAAATGGCAAATCGTTATCATATTAGTTTCAGACCATTCCGCCTTTATGGGTACTCAAGTTTTGAACTTGGTTGAGAATCTAGGCCTGCCTTTCCACCAGAGAATTCTAGCTACCAGATTCTTTAATTAATTATAAAAATCCATAATTCCACAATTTGTTCCCTTTTTATTTAACGTAAATTTATATCAGTCAATTCTAAATGGTTTCATGTTTTTGTGTTTAAAATTTTTTTAGAAAAATAGCCTGAGTTCAATTCTATTCGAATTGAAAATAATTAGTCCATTGAAAAACTTTATTGATTTCATCTTGTACAACATCACCCTAAATTCTTTCTTCTTTTATGGAGGCTTCTGTAAGTTTTAGCCTTAATATATTCTCTTTTAAAACGTTAGAACTTTAAGAAACAATTAATTGCTTTATTTTTTAGTTGCTTGATTATCTTCACAATCTTAATATTGTCAAAGGTCTTCTGAATGTCAACAAACCATCCCAGTGCGATTTCCGTAAGCGTAAGGGATTACTCAACATGATTGGCTTAAGTATAGAAAGCTAAACCCATGGATTTTTCCTTAATGTAAGTGTGGTGGCAGTTTGGAATCCAAGCTTGAAGGTTTCCTCAATTCAATGTAATCTTTGTTCTGTCTTATCAAATTTTTAACATTTTGAAGAACATGCTTAACCGTTTTAGTGCCCATGAGCGCTATCGCGCCTGTTTTACATATGGATTAAAAATAATGGCACTAAAAGGGTTAAGGAGATTAAAAACAGTGTTATTTATTTCTGCAACAGTTTTCTAATTAAAAAAATAAATACTTTTCTCTGTGATAAGACTAAAGGGAATCAAAGTAAGAATATATCTCAATTTTATTTAATTTTTTCTTTTAATTGGATCTTTCTTGAGATGCTCCCTTGAATGAAAATTATTGTGGTGGATTTAATAATCTAATGAGGTTACTTGAAGTAGCCTTAAATCATATTAAGTATTTTTTCTTTGTAGCTTTGTCTTGATCTTCTCCTGTTCAGCCCTAAAACGAATAGTTTAGATATTCTAGATTGGATTTATACCAACTAATCGATGTGCACTGTACTTAGAAAATAAAGGAAGTTGATTTTTTTTATTTCAACTGAAAGGATGTAAATTATACTTTAGAGTTTTACCTATAAGCAGTCAATAATATGATCGATCTTTGAATACACATATATCAAAAAAGTATACACGAACGATTGAAGGCGTCGTCCTAAAATTGATTACTTAACACTTAAGTAGCAAATCTAGCAAGCCTATGTTCTATAACACATCTTGGTATTAACGTTTTTCAAGATAAGTTAGAGTAATGTGGAATAAGTTCATAACTTAATAAATAGAAAAAAAAGATAATACGAGTATTAGGAGAAATAAGTGGTTCCATTAGATCTGATCTAATACCGCATTAATTTTCAGGAGCTGTATAAAAGAGCAGACATGAGAGTTGAATTAAGATCTTACACCTCCTATTTAATAAGTGATTCAGGATAGTACCATTCTTTATATTTTCTCTATACGGAATGAGAATAGCCATTGGGTACATGATTTCTAATGGAGAGATTTACAATGAGTAATGAGATTTTAGGTATTAGGAAGTAACTGTGATGAACGATATGACACTCCAAAGGAATCTTCAGATGGGGAATGTACTTTTCCTTAGATTCTTTAGTGCGATTGTAACTAAATTTTTGATCCTATTGGCAAAGAAACATTTCATTTAGCTAAGTTGTGCTATATTTTAGAGTTGCATACTTGAGTTAAGAGTCTGAAGAAAAATTCAAAAGGCTTCATAATTTTTTTTTGATAAAGCATAAATTTTAGAATCCTGTTCGAGAGCTAAATGGTGTTTAAGACCGAATAATTTGTTTCTACAAATATTATAAATAAAAAAGTGGTAGTGGAAATAGTTAGGACAAGAAAATACAATTTGGTTAAACACACATTTTATAAGACTTGGAAATACAATCGCTCCACGAGGTCCTAGAATGGAAACTAAAAGGGAAAAGAAATATAAGATAATTAAGAATTACTCAAGTGTGAGAACCTCAAAAACTATTTGAAATATTTTTGTAAGAAATTTAAGAAATTATAAAATTTCGACAGCACAAAATTGATCAGATTGAAGAGACTATGTGAAAGTTCTCTACTCCTAATAGAATTAAGAAGGAAGTAGAACTAAAAACGTTCATTTTCTAATATCTTAATTTTACGTTTATTAGGTAGA
>JXPE01014630.1:13946-30126 GCA_001015215.1 Holcocephala fusca
GTTTTTACTTTTAAAGAACTGACTTCAATTGGCTGAAGATGTTACGATTTTATTGGATCACAAGCAGTGAAACTATGAATGCGAAAATGGCTTCAGCGTCGCTTCCGTATTTTTATGAATACCTGGGAGCATCAGGAGTTCTTGTTCTAACGCCTTTAACTGATCGTTGTTATCTTTGCTTAATGGGAGCTTTACAAATGGATCTAGGGGGAGCACCTGCAGGACCCGCTGGAACTGGCAAGACTGAAACAACGAAGGATTTAGCTAAAGCTCTCGCTAAACAATGTGTCGTATTTAATTGTTCAGAAGGATTAGATTTTAAAATGATGGGAAGATTTTTCTCTGGATTAGCGCAATGCGGAGCTTGGTGTTGTTTTGATGAATTTAATCGA
Organism: Holcocephala fusca; assembly: GCA_001015215.1. NCBI lineage: Eukaryota > Metazoa > Arthropoda > Insecta > Diptera > Asilidae > Holcocephala > Holcocephala fusca. The sequence continues at coordinate 14,339 of JXPE01014630.1, forward strand.
ATTGATATTGAAGTACTCTCTGTAATTGCTCAACAACTAATAACAATCAGGAATGCAAAGGCTGCGAAAGCGAAACGGTTTGAGAGCAAATTTAACATATTTGCTTAGATTGTTTTAAATGAATTATTTTTTCTCCCCATTTGTAGATTTATATTTGAAGGTCGTGAAATAAAACTTGAATCAGCGTGTGCTGTGTTTATAACGATGAATCCAGGCTATGCTGGTCGAACAGAATTACCAGATAATCTTAAAGCATTATTTAGACCAATCGCGATGATGGTACCTGATTATGCTCTTATATCAGAAGTGATTTTGTATTCTGAAGGATTCGAAAATCCAAAAATTTTAGCGTATAAAATGGTACAAATGTATAAACTTTGTAGTGAACAGCTGAGTCAACAGAACCATTATGATTTTGGAATGCGGGCTGTAAAAAGTGTCTTAGTTATGGCTGGTTCTTTGAAGAGATCTGCTCCTAATCAAGCAGAAGATATAACACTGATAGCTGCTTTGCGAGATTCAAATCTTCCAAAATTTTTGGCTGATGACGCTGTTCTATTTAAAGGAATATTAAGTGATCTTTTTCCGGGTCTTGATCTTCCAGAAACTTCGTATGGAGTTTTTCAGAGCACGATAGAAAAGTGTTTAGAGGAGAAGGGATTACAGCCGATATCTAATATGGTACTAAAATGCGTTCAGCTATATGAGACAATGTGTGTTCGATGGGGTGTAATGCTTGTTGGACCAACAGGAGGCGGAAAAACAACAGTGTTGCATACTTTAGCGCAAACGCTTCGAGATTTATATGAAAATGGAGTTCAAGGACCTTATTATCGAAATGTCACGATACAAACTCTGAATCCAAAAGCCGTAACATTAAATGAACTTTACGGAGCTGTTAATACTATGACCTTAGAATGGCAGGATGGACTAATGGGTATAGCTGTTCGAACTGCTGTGGCTGCACAAGGTTTGTTATATAGTTAAAGGTAAAATAATGGTTGGTTTAGACTAGAGCTATAATCAATTTAATTTTATTGTTTCTTGTTTTTAATTTAAATTAAGTGTAGTTGTTGGCACAAGGCTGTTTGAAAGCTTGCTCATGGATTTCTTATAGGCATATACTTTGTTTTTGCAGATGAAATACATCAGTGGATAGTATGCGATGGTCCTGTAGATGCAGTTTGGATTGAAAGTATGAATACGGTTTTGGATGATAACAAGATGTTATGCCTTACAAATTCTGAAAGAATTAAACTAACTCCTTGGATTCATATGGTATTTGAAGTTCAAGACTTAGCACAAGCCTCACCAGCTACTGTATCTAGATGTGGAATGGTATACATTGATTCGGAAGATCTTGGCTGGCTTCCTTTAATACAAACGTGGAAAGCTACAATCCAAAACTCAATGCTTTCGGAAAAATATACAGAGATTTTGTATGGGTTATATGAAAAATATTTCGGAATAGCTCTTCATATTTCCCAAAAGAATGGAGTCCACAATATCCACCAATGTACAACTAGTAAAGTTACAATGTGCCGAGAACTTGCATCTGCTCTATTGGAAAGAACAAAATTTAGTTCTTTTAATAATGCTAAAGATATAGAAAGCTTGCTTGGAAAGATATTCGTTTGGACCACTTTATGGTCAGTAGGCTGCAACATTACTGACGCATCAAGATCAATCTTAGAAAAAAAGTTTAGAGAAGCTATTGAAGATGAAAAATTAATTACGTGAGAAAGCTTTGAACACTGTTTTAATCTTTAAAATTAAGGCAATATTTTCAAACAGATTGCCGAAGGGTAGTCTCTGGAACTTCAAAATTAACTTAGAGAAAAATACTTGGGAGCACTGGAAGAAATCTGTAGAAGAATTTAAATATAATCCTGACTTAAAATATTTTGAAATGCAAGTTCCTACAACCGACACAACAAAGTTTGGGTAAGTAATTACAACTTTTTTGTCATGAGAAGAAAAAATAGAAAATGGCATTGGTTGGTGCGGTGTTGTTTTGCAAGCAATTCAAATAAGCAGGAAAAAAAGAAGAACTACTAGGTTTATGATTTTCCATATTTAATTCTACAATGATTTTAGGTACATAGCAGAGTTACTATTTTTACGAAAGTACCCAGTTATGTTTACTGGTGAGACTGGAGTTGGGAAAACAGTGTTGGCAATAGCTGCTCTAAAAAATCTGGTCCCAAAGGATATAATTCCAGTTGTGTTGAATTTTTCTGCCCAGACTAGTAGCGTTCGAACTCAAGAAATGATTGAAGCACGGTTAGAAAAAAGAAGGCGAACACAACTTAGCGCCCCTTTAGGAAAAAGTATTATTATTTTTATTGATGATGTTAACATGCCAAAATTAGACACATATGGCAGTCAACCACCGATTGAATTATTAAGGTGTTGTTCTTTTCGTTTTATATAAATAAGAAAAGATTTAAAGGAAGCAAAATTTCTATATTACAGGCAATTCTTAGATTTCAAAGGGCTTTACGATAGAGAAAAAATGTTTTGGAAAGATATAATAAATATGGTATTAGGTGCAGCATGCGCTCCACCCGGAGGTGGTAGGAATCCTTTGACTCCAAGGTACGTATACTCATATTTTAAGAAATTTAATTGAATGAAATGATTCTAGAGTTATGTAAATTTATAAAATTCAATTAAAAATTGCAGATTTGTTCGTCATTTTGCTCTTTTGCATCTTCCAAGACCAAATGAAGATACTTTGAAAACAATATTTGGGGCCATATTAGATGGGTAAATATATTTTGTGTATATATTGAACTAAATTTGAGCTAAACATAATTTTTAAAGATTTTTCAAAGACTTTAGCTCTTCAATACGACCCTTGGCTTTCCCAATTGTGAATGCTTGTGTAGATTTATACCTTAGAATAGCAGAGGAGCTACTTCCAACTCCTGATAAATCTCATTATATCTTTAATCTAAGAGATCTATCAAAGTGCATTCAAGGAATACTTCAGTCCGATAGTTCGAACTATAATGCTGAACTCCAAATGTTGCGACTCTTTTATCATGAAAGCATGAGAGTTTTCCATGATCGATTAATTAACGATGAGGATAAGACTTATTTCAAGAATCTCATGAAACGTATTTCTCTAGAGCACTTTCAAAAGGAAGTTGTCAAAGAAAACGAAACTGTGCTTTTTGGAGATTTTATGATTTTTGGACAAGCAATTCAAGATAGGATTTATGAAGAAATACGTGATTTTGACAAGCTTCGAAGTATCTTGTTAGATTATGTGGAAGATTTCAATTCTTTAACTGGCCAAAATATGAAACTAATTCTTTTTGAGGATGCTTTAAAACACACGGTTCGACTTGCAAGATTGCTTAGAGGAGATAGAGGTAATGGTCTACTAATTGGTGTTGCTGGCATGGGGAAGCAATCCCTTACACGTTTAGCAGCACACGTTAATGATTTTAAGTGCTTTCAAATTGAATTAACACGGAATTATGATAAAGTAGCTTTTCATGAGGATCTTCGTTCTTTATATAGAACAGCAGGGGTATGTACATTAGGGCGATATCATAGATTTTTCTAAAAAAAAAAATTACTTTAAGGTATTGGATACGCGTATTGTGTTCCTTTTAGTAGATACTCAGATAGTTGAAGAAGAATTTTTAGAAGATATTAACAACATGTTGAATTCTGGTGAAGTTCCTAATCTCTTTGAAGGTGATGAGTACGAAAAAGTAATTTTAGAAACTCGAGATGCTTGTAATGCAGCAAATACAGGAGTATGGTAATTTTCGAAGTTACATTTGTAAAATTTCAAGAGTATCATTTTTTTAGAGGGATTCTACGCGTGAAGATATTTTTCAATTCTTCATTGATAGAGTGCGAAACAATTTACATGTGGTAATTTCTATGAGTCCTATAGGTGATGCTTTTAGACGGAGATGTCGAATGTTTCCTTCATTGGTGAATTGTTGTACAATTGACTGGTTCTCGAATTGGCCTTCAGAAGCATTGTATTCGGTCGCTCTACGCCTTATGAAAGATATCTCAGGTCGAGAGAAATCGAGGACGGAAAAAATTGCAACTACAACTGTGTTCATTCATAACGTATTTAGAAAAGTGCACAAATTCTTGTATATAATTTAAAACTTTATATCTTAGTCTGTTGAAGAAGCATCTGAGAGATTTTATGGGGAGCTGCGAAGACGCTATTATACTACACCTAGCAGTTATTTGGAGCTTTTAAAATTATATCAGAGTTTGCACAGGACTCGGGCTGATATTATCATAGGAAAAAGGAAACGAATATCAAACGGTTTGAATAAGTTATTAGAAACAAACGAACTGGTATTAGCAACACTATGTTACCTCTTTAATATAAAGTGAACATCCTTGAATTTTAGGTGGCTGTAATGCAAAAAGACTTAGAAACATTAGTTCCTCTTTTAGATAAACAGTCAATTGCAATGCAGGAGATACTAACAAGGCTGGATGTAGACACTAAGAATGCTGACGAAGTGAAAATAGCTGTATCCAAGGATGAAGCAGTTGCAAAAGTAAATTATCTTCAATAAGTTAATTACCAAAGTTTACGTTTCAATAAATTTGCTGTGTTGCATAGGAAAAAGCTGTAATATCCAAGACCATAGCAGACGATGCAGCAAAAGATTTAGAAATTGCAATGCCTGCTTTGCGTGAAGCTGAAGATGCTCTGAAAGCACTTAACAAAAGTGATATAAACGAAATTAAATCTTTTACCACTCCACCTCAGCTGGTCCAGTTTGTCATGGAATCTGTTTGTATATTATTGGGGGCGAAGTAAGACAAGACCTTTATTTATTTTTACTAATATTAGTTTGGATTCTTTATAAAATATTTAATTTTTATTGGCTGTGCTATTGTGGTTTCTAGGCCTACTTGGGCTTCAGCAAAAGCGATTATGGCGGATGTAAATTTCGTTAAGCGATTAATTGAGTTTGACAAGGAACACATTCAAGATATTACACTTAAAAAAATAAAAAAGTATATAGAAAATAAGGACTTCGTCCCAGCTGTAAGTATATGAATATAAGGCAAAGGCTTTAGGTACAAGGCTCAGTATAATCGTAAAATTTCAGAAAATAGAAAAAGTTTCAAAAGTAGCAAAGTCTGTTGCAGTATGGGTAATCGCAATCGATAAATTTTCGAAAGTATATAAAATTGTTGAACCAAAAATTAAAAAACATGAAGCAGCGGAGAATGAACTGAATGAGGTTATGAAGTTATTACGAGCTAAACAACAAGAGCTCGCAGAAGTTGAAGCAAAAATTCAGCTGCTTAAAGAAAATCTCGAACAAAAAAACATCGAATACAAGAGGATTCAAGACAATGTTGATTTAACTTCAGCAAGAATAAATCGGGCAAGCAGACTTACATCTGCACTTTCAGATGAGGAGATTCGATGGAAGGAAACTGTGCAGGTTCACAGATACTAAATTTCAATTAAATGAATTAAAACTGCTAAATTTTTCTAATTTTTTTTTTTTCTATATAGACGTTAACCGATGAACTTTGGGCAATACCAGGAGATGTTCTTGTAGCATCAGCGTGTGTAGCATATCTTGGAGCGTTTACTATCAGCTATCGCAAAGAATTAGCTAATACATGGGTTGCAGAGTGTAAAAGGCATGAAATTCCAAGTAGTCGAGAATTTAATATTATAAATGTTCTTGGCGATCAATATGAAATGCGCAGTTGGAATATGGCTGGACTTCCTAAAGACAGTGTGTCTATTGAAAATGGATTATATGCTACGAGAGCTTTACGATGGCCATTGATGATAGATCCTCAAGAACAGGTACTTTCTAAATATCAAAACAAAAACAAAAAACAAAGAAATAAATAAACAAATCTATTCTAAAGGCTAATCGTTGGATTAGAAACTTAGAAAAGCAAAATAACTTATATGTGGCAAAAATGACCGATCCAACATTATTACGAACGCTTGAAATTTGTATAAGACAGGGCTATCCTTTATTAATTGAAGATATTGGGGAAGATATTGATCCGTCTTTAAGGCCAATTTTGCAAAGACTGACATATATCAGTGAAGGTCGAACTCTTATTAAATTTGGAGATCTTGTGATGGATTATGATTTCAATTTTAAACTTTACATGACTACAAAACTGTCGAATCCACATTACCTGCCAGAAGTTTGCATAAATGTTACATTAGTTAACTTTTTGGTAACTGTAACTGGATTAGAAGATCAATTATTGGCGTAAGTAATTATTTGTGAAATAAAAGAGAGCATTCTCAGCGTTTTCGTTTTAAATTAACCAATTAGGGAAATAGTTGCAATTGAACTGCCCGTTTTGGAAAAACAAAGAAATGAATTGATAGTAACAATAAATACTGATCGGCAACAACTTCTAATGCTCGAAGATAAAGTTTTAAAATTACTTTTCGCATCTCAGGGAAATATTCTTGATGACGAAGAATTGGTTGAGACCCTTAATGATGCCAAGGTAATAAAGTAATTTTTTTGGAATTCATCTTCCATCTAAGATTAAGGAAATTTTTCTTGTATCTAAAATTATAAGATGTGTCGATGAAATTGTTGTAAGTGGTTGAAAGCGACTGTTAATTCGCTTAAAAGTTTACTACAAGTTCTTATTGTTCTTCTGTTAGTTACATCATAAAACTTTAAATTATAATTTTGTTTATTTAATAGGAAACCTCCCTTATAATAGCAACAAGACTAATTGACACCGAAGAAACTGAAGCAGTAATAACTGCGACTAGGGAGAAATATCGAACACTAGCATCCCGAGGTGCAGTCATATTTTTTGTTGTAGCGTCATTAGCTGAAATCGATCCTATGTACCAGTACAGCTTGAAGTATTTCACGCAAATATTTTGTAGCGTTTTACAAATACCATATAAAAAGACTTCGATAGAAGAACGTATACAAAATCTTAAGCTTGAAGAGTTGAAAGCAATATACTTAAATATTTCGCGAGGATTGTTTGAAAAACACAAAATTATATTTAGTTTCCTTCTGGCTACCACCATTGAAAAACAAGTATATATTTATAATTTATTGGTCAGTGGTAATAAATGAATTCTAACCCAGGTAATATCGTTTTAGGAGAAAAGACTCTCTGACGAAGAATTCAATTATCTGCTTAGGGGCGCAATGGGCGCAGTTAAAATGAAGCCCAAGCCCAATTTAAAAATTACCATTGATGAATGGGAAAATTGTTTATTCCTACAGCAACATTTCAAATTTTTTAAATCTTTGCCAGAAATGTTACATTATCAGATAAGTTTATCAATAGGGGAGCTTAAGGAGGTATTTTTTCTTGAAATCTCCCAGCATACTTAACTTACATACTTACTTACAACTTAATAATAATTTAGAATCTTGGATTTGGTCCCGCTAAGGTGGGAACAAGCTCAAATGAATTGGATAATAAATTAACTGATTTCCAGAAGTTAATGTTGATTAAAACTTTCAAAAAAGATAGACTTATGATATCTGTTAATTACTACGTACAACATACTCTAGGAAAACTATTTACGGAAGCTTCAGGAAGTAGCAATTTACAAACAGTGTAAGACATTCAAATATATTTTTTTAAGCAAGTAAGTAAGTAAGCAATGATAATAATTATTTTTACTAGTTTCCAAGACACCTCAAATATTACTCCTTTGGTGTTCGTGTTATCGACTGGATCAGATCCAATGTCAGGATTTCTGAAGTTTGCAGCTGATGTGAAATTTACAGACAAATTTTATTCAATTTCTTTGGGGCAAGGTCAAGGACCAATTGCTGAAAATATGATTGAAAAGAGTTTGAAATTAGGACATTGGGTATTTTTACAAAATTGCCATTTGGCAACTTCTTGGATGGAACAGATGGAAATTATTGTTCGAAATATTTCACTTGGAGTTACGAAAGCACATAACGAATTTCGGTTATTTTTATCTTCAATGCCTACAAAGAGTTTTCCAATAAGTGTATTACAAAATTCGGTTAAAGTTACAAATGAACCTCCAAAAGGCATAAAAGCAAATGTTCTTCGAGCTTTAAATGACCTAAGCAAAGATTATTTTGAAAAACATGTGCTTGGGAAAAAGTGGAAATCTTTAGTTTTTGGGCTGTGTATGTTTCATTCAGTAATTCTTGAACGGCGAAAATTTGGACCTCTCGGATGGAATATTTTGTATGAATTCAATGAAAATGATCGCGATTGTGGCCTTCGGGTCTTGGACATGTTTATACAAAAAGAAATAGAAGATGAAATTCCATGGGACGCTTTAACTTATATAAATGGTGAAATTACTTGGGGAGGAAGAGTTACAGATTACTGGGATCAAAGATGCTTGCGAACAATTTTGAAAGTATTTTCATCGCCAATTATTTTAAAAGAGAAGTATTCTTTTGGAAAAAGTGGCGTTTATAGAGATCCCTGTTATAAATCGTTAAGAGAATACAGGGCTTACGTCACACAATTGCCAATTGAAGATGATCCAGAAATCTTTGGAATGCACAAGAACGCCAATATTGTTTTTCAGACAAAAGAAGCAGATTTCTTAATCAATACAATATTACTAGGCCAACCTAGAGCTTCAACAGGATCGAAACAAGCAGAAGAAAATGATGTAGTACTTGAAGTAATCAGTCGAGTATCTGAGGCAGTTGTACGGTATATTGACTCAGAGAATATGTTCCCAGAATTGGCTAAGGTAATTATTTAGTGTGATTCTCTTAATAGTGACTGAAGTCTGCAGATCATAATTTTTTATTTCATGCAATTTGTAGCAAGTAAAATTACATGAATAAAAATGCCAATTTAGATTTACAATTATAATTGCATTTATTTAATAAAAAAAATTTCTTTTATTTCAGCTCGATAAAAAAGGCCGTACTCATTCCCTAACCACGGTATTAGTGCAGGAAATCGACAGATATAATATTCTTTTGAAAATCGTNTTTATTTCATGCAATTTGTAGCAAGTAAAATTACATGAATAAAAATGCCAATTTAGATTTACAATTATAATTGCATTTATTTAATAAAAAAAATTTCTTTTATTTCAGCTCGATAAAAAAGGCCGTACTCATTCCCTAACCACGGTATTAGTGCAGGAAATCGACAGATATAATATTCTTTTGAAAATCGTGCATGAAAGCTTGGGGACTTTGCAAAAAGCAATCAAGGGCTTAGTGGTAATGTCTGAAGAACTTGAAGAAGTCTTTAAAGCTTTGTTAAATAATTTGGTTCCTAATATGTGGAGTAAGAGAAGCTTTCTTTCAATTAAAACACTTCCAAATTGGGTGCCTGATTTGCAACGTCGACTTGATTTCATCCAGGTTAAAAATATACTCACAATACTAGTTAGAACAATCACTAAAATCAATAAAGTTGTATCTTTTAGGTATGGCAAAAAAATGGAATACCTAGATCCTGCTGGATAAGTGGATTTTTCTTCCCTCAAGCATTTTTAACTGGAATCCTTCAAACACATGCTCGCAGATTTGATTTACCAATTGATTCCTTAAAAATAGATTTTGAAGTTCAAAATATATCATTAATTCAACAAGAGATTTATGAAAACCATCAAAAAAATAATTATGTTTGCATTTTATTATTTAATTTATGGTACACTTTCATTAATAGATTGATGTAATTTTAGTCTACGGCTTTGTATGGAGGACTACGTCAGCCTAACATTGGTGTGTATGTGCATGGTCTCTTCATAGAAGCTGCTTATTGGCAAGCTTCAAAAGGAGGGCTTTGTGATGCAAAAGTGGGTGAACTTATTTCAAGATTGCCTGTAATTTGGTTTAAGCCATGTGAAAATCTTAAAGTACTAGGAAGATATGAGGTAATATTATAATAAACTACATTTAACATTTTTAGTATCTAATTTTCCATTATTTTTTGATTTAAGGCTCCCTTGTATAAAACACAAGACAGAGCGGGAGTTCTTTCGACTACAGGCCACTCTACAAATTTTGTGCTGCCAGTGCTTTTAGAGTGTAATTATAATCCCGATTTTTGGATATTAAGGGGTACAGCTTTGGTGACATCTTTGTCTGAGAATATGTCATAAGATCCATTGCTATTATCCATAATTATAATTATTTATATTGATTACACACTTTTGTTGCAAGTTTGTACTATAAGCTCATATGCCTGGTTATTTTAACATCTTTGTATGGCATTGTTAAAATAGGAAGAGACTTGAGAAAAGCAACGATATGCATAAATTATAAACGTGGCAGAGTGTAATATGAGTAAATCAGGTTCGTTTTTTAACGCACGCAAATAATTAGAAGGTTAATTTCACTTACAACACTCTCAAGGAAAATTTTTTTCTTAATTATCTTAAATTTTAAATAAAAATACTTGTATTCACCCCCGAATTATATTCTTTTTAATGCAGTTATCTCTTACGATGCAATTAATGTACTAGGTGATTTGATAGCTTCAAAATTAAAACAAATATCAATACATAAAATCTCTATTTATTGTATAAGTTACATGAAAATGATTTTATACTTCGTTAGTAATAGCCGACCACTATTAACACTGGCCAACTTTTGACAAAATTAAAGTCCATATTGTTAAATATAGTTAACATTAAATTAAAAACAAGGAAATTTACGAAAGTAATATAAACTCTGGAATATTTTTATATAAACAGATACTAATGTACATATTTACAATGATATAAGTAACTTACTAGAAAAACCTTTAAATCAGAATATAAAATTTTTAAACAACTACTTATTTACGGAAGAACTGACTTTGAGTCTATAAAAATGAGTTGGTACAGTTTACTATTGTTATATTTGGAACACCTGTCTACATCCGGAGCTTAATGTAATTGCCATTAGTGTTTATATGATATTTTTATTATTTACTATTTATGTTTGTGCTTTCCCGTAAGACCCAGCTGGCGGTCGATACATGGCAGGTAATGAGAGCACTTGGGGTAGATTGAATGCGAATTTTCGCTTACCTATATTTTTCATAACATTATCTGATCTTGTACCCTCACTGGAATAAAAAGGAAATTTAAAATTATAAAATTCATTCTACGATTTTTGTATTACGAAACATACCTACGCATTGTATTAAGAACATTTTGCACATTAGTTGCTGGTAAATGAAATTCTTGTTGTAAAATACGGCATTGTTCTAAAGTGGATGCCATTCCAGTACGATCTTTGGCACTTTTACAAGAGGTAAAACGTAATCCCTGCATTGAGCGAGAAATATCTTCAGCTAAATGCAGTATTTTTACATTCTTTGAAAAATTTGCTCGAAGGTTTTCTTCCATATTATTTAAATTTTCAGCGATTACTTGATTGGGAACAATATGCTCCCCCTTACTAGGCGTATCTGGAACAACGAGATTCAATTTCTTAAAACGTATATGATATTGCTTTAATCGATCGAAATTATCCCAATTAGATCGATGTTGCTCTTTAGAATATCCCAGAGTTTCTGACAATGTGGCTCTTTCATTAACGCCAATATTAAAAAATACTGGAGTTACTTTAAACATAACAGATTCTTTTGTTGGGAGTATACCAAAAACATTTTCAGGCACAGGAAGTAAAACATTTAATGAATGACGAGATCCAGTAATTCGCGGCATTGGTAAAATTTTTGATTCCCTAAAATAAGGAACGCATAACATCTACACTTATATTATAAATCACAAACCTTTGAATATTACTCCTTGTTAAGATAAAATTTACAGCCGACAAATCTTCAACTGCCACGCACATATCTCCCCACATGTCCATTTCGCTTCCATAAAGAGACAGCAATCCTTCAAAGTAAGCTAAAGGACCCAAATTTGATAAAATTTCTATATAATTTTCGGTTATTATTGTTCCCCAAAGCTTAGCCATTAATCCACTTATTAAAGATGTTAACTATAAACAGTTTATTTGGTTAAATTTAATATTTCTTTTTCCTTTTTTAAATTAATTTTGTACCGCTTGAGAAAAACATACGTCTCTTCTATACATAACTGCTAGGTTTGTACTAATTTTCTTCATATCCTGGCGTAGTCGTTGTACAGAATGCATAAGTCGAGCCGTCTTAAGTAATCCATCCATTGCTTGTCTCAGTTTTCGCATTGACGGTCGCAGCTCAGATGCCCAATCAGTTGTTAGAGATAAATCTAGGCCTGCAAAATTCGGAAAAGTATTTAATAAAATATAACAAGCTTTTTATTTTTTCCTCCCGTTAAAAAATCACCAGCAAAAGATGAAATGTGTCTTCTTGTTGCTTACTTAGTTTTAGAAAATAAATTCTAACTAATACTTACCGTCTGTAAATTTATTTCCTTTTTTTACTCTTCTGGTGACCTCTCCAACGGCTTGCGTTAAGGCTAAGTTTAAATTATTTCCACTCATAGTTGATGGCTTTACATTTATACTTTGAAGTGCATCATTAGTTTGCAATTGTGTGCCTTCCAGAGAATTTATATTTTGATTCTGAATTTTTGAAGAATCTTCAATACTATTATCTATAGTCGACATTATTGGCTGACTAGTAACAACATCGGGTGTACTTCCATTACTAAATCCTCGTTTTATAGAGCCCCTTGGTTGTCTCAAACGAACAGCCGGGCTACCACAGCGGCCACACAAAAATTTTACTTTACTAACGAGACACATAACACTGGCTTCAATATTTAGTTGAGTTAAATCGAGAGGTTCTGGCTCTTCTGTTGGTCGATAGTAGTTGGCTGATGGACTTGAACTCATAACTTTAGTATCCAAAAAAGCCCCGTTATGCCCCAATATTATTGAACAATTAGTGGGTATGTAACCAATTTCATCGAAATCATTAGAGCTACAAAGGATTTCTTGCTTGCTTTTGACAAGGTCATTTGAAACTGTTTCAGAATCTGAGTTCTCATTTTGTCTACCTTTGGTGTAATTATTGTGCTCAAATTCAATATCAGATTCCATCAGGGAATTCGACTTAGTTATTGCTGAATTATTATTTGTTGAAATGTCACCATTGACATCGAAATGTGTCTCATTAAATGTTAGGCTGATATCTTCAGAAAATTTTGCATTAGTTCTTTCTGTCATTATGCCCTGTGCAATTGGTAACGATTGAGATATGATTGGGGCTTTTGATAGTGAAGTTATTTCTGTATTTCGTATTTGGCTGCTGTAGACCTTAACACTATTTTGAATTGTTGATATTGCATTTATATCAGTGGTAGACGGAGACTTATTCCGTATATTAAACGTTTTTATAGGAGTCTTATCAGAAGCTGTTTTATTCTTTGGCCACAAGTCTGGTGGAGCTCCCAATGGTGTTGCAAAGTCTTCCAGTTCGGGTGATTTTAAATCGAGAGCTCCAAGTTGTTGAGTTATTTTTTTAAAAGGTGACATTGGCTGCAAAAAGTGTTAAGAATATTAAATATAACTAAAATAAAAATTAACTAAATACCATTAAGGAGTTATCTGGCTCTTCAAGTATGCGATGCTGCTCAATAAATTCGAAAGCTTCTTCTACCAAATTAGGCTCCCATATATTTAGCAAAGTTCTTGTTTTACTAACCATTTCATTGCACAATGGCAGCATACCTTTGGGATTTTTCGATTTTGCCAAGCATAATAANTACCATTAAGGAGTTATCTGGCTCTTCAAGTATGCGATGCTGCTCAATAAATTCGAAAGCTTCTTCTACCAAATTAGGCTCCCATATATTTAGCAAAGTTCTTGTTTTACTAACCATTTCATTGCACAATGGCAGCATACCTTTGGGATTTTTTGATTTTGCTAAGCATAATAACTGTGACATAATCTCGACAATTTCTCTGCGAAGTTGTTTAATTGCTTGTACAGCATCGTTGGCCGCTTGAACTTTACACCCATTCGGATCCATTTTAGAAGGAGAATTTTTTGTTTGTTGNAAGCTTCTTCTACCAAATTAGGCTCCCATATATTTAGCAAAGTTCTTGTTTTACTAACCATTTCATTGCACAATGGCAGCATACCTTTGGGATTTTTCGATTTTGCCAAGCATAATAATTGTGACATAATCTCGACAATTTCTCTGCGAAGTTGTTTAATTGCTTGTACAGCATCGTTGGCCGCTTGAACTTTACACCCATTCGGATCCATTTTAGAAGGAGAATTTTTTGTTTGTTGTAAAAGTCTGCAAAATCTTTTGTTTAAACAAACATATTTATAAAAGATATCTCCTTACTTTATTAGTCCCCCTGTTTTACTCTTTCCTGAATGTCGTGTGAATGCACCCACAGTTATAATATCCAGAACTCCTGATCTTTTTAACGTATCATTATGGGCCCACATTCGTTGAAGATGTAAGTTAACCGGAACAAATTCCAAAGACTCTTCGGATTTGCTGGATGATTTTTTCATAAAATTGTTTTCTATAAATAAAAATTTTAGAATATTCTTGTATAGGATTCTTAATTTTACCATTACTAATGTTGTATTGTTGTAAATTTTGTTTGGCTTGTGAATAATCTTTTAAAAGTTTTAAATGCTTGTCAAGTAAATCCATTTGTTTGTTTCGCCATTCTCCACCCAATTCGCCCATACCAGATATTTCTTGCAGAAGCTCCTTTTCTCTCATAATCCAAATTGATCTAAAACAGATTTTATTTAATTTTTACTTAACTAAATTTGGATTCGAGTAATAATTTTACAGTAATTGTTGAGGTATAAGGTAACATAAACGACTTTCCATCATTATTTCTTTTACACTTATATCTCCTCCAAGTCCAGAGTGTAAGCGATATGTGTGAATCTATAAAAAAAGAAGTACTTTGAGTTTAGTAAATAATGAAAATCCTCCATTTTTACTGATGGGTTAGCAAAAATTAATTGAAGTTTTCCTTGAGATGGTACAAATAGTTTTACTCCTAATTTTGGTGGTAGAGATTGTGATCTTCGATGCCCTAGAAAAATTTTATAAAAAAAAGAAAACTCAATAGCTGTTAAGGCTGTTTTACCCAAATTTTGTTGTTCAACAATTTTTGCTGGAGATCTTGGTGTCTTTTTGTCATTTTCTGGAGCCCAAGATGCAATAGTAATAAAACCAGGATTTCCGTGAACGGATCGCAGGGGTATTCGAAGCCGTGTTGTATCCTAGAAATAAATGAAAATATGACATTCACATTGCATTATAAATGATATTAAATAAATACCTGAATTACACCAAGCGCAATTTCGGCATACCCAAGTAAAACTGCAGTTCTGGAAATTTTTTCTCGGACATCATATACATTAAATCGAATTATCGAAGATGTACTCAGACCATGATTTGGTCGAAAACATATAGTGCATAAAAATTGTGGATTGGAACTCCGTTCAATAATTTCAGTTCGTCCATAGCTTACCCAGACTCCCTTTTCACCTTTTTCAGTTTGAACAATAACCGAAGGATTTGGTGCCCGTCCATGGCCATCACATAGTAAATTATCACAGGATATAGCTGATTCACAAATTGGAATTTCTGTTACGTCTGAAGATAAAAAAGGTAATATTTCAATAAATCTGGTTTACTCATAAATTTTAGCTAATATAACATTTGGAGGATTTATATTTTTAGATAATTCCACAACCAAAGAAAAGTTTTATAAGCTAAGTAATAAAGCAACGACGCCATTCCTTAAAATTGTATTAATAAATTTACATAAAATATAGGCTAAATAAAATCACAAAAATATTTTTAATTAACAATTTTTATACAAAAAAAAATTTGAAAAATAAAATATTTTCGAATTTTGTTT
>JXPE01014631.1:18015-28528 GCA_001015215.1 Holcocephala fusca
TCTTTCTTAGAGACCTAAAATTTTGTCACTTATTTACATACTCAAAAAAAACTCGAATTTTAAAAATTTCTTACGTTTAATTTTAGCGGACACCCAACCTCTACACCTCGTATAGCTTTCGATGAAAGAAAATTATAAGTTAGAATTCTCATTTTTTGTAATACCTTGAAAATATAAACAAAATTCAAAGAGTTAAAACAGATTTATTTCAATTTTTGCAGCCATGCTCTAATGACATTCCTCAGCAGTCAATTCAGTCATTGCAATCATAAAGAAAAGAGATTGCTCAACTAAAACAAAAACAAAAATACGTCCAAACAAAATTAATGCAATTAATTAAATAAAAATAATTTTAACTGAATATTGTTACGACTTGAACTAAAATTACTTAAATTCATTTCGAATATTTAAAATTTTCAGTTTACATAAAAATAACCCTCAATAACTTTCATAATGGTATGAGTGATACATTTGGAAACAATCCCTCACATAAATTCTGGATTTTCTTGGGCAAGTATCGCAATATTCTCTTGCTTAGTGTCTCCCATTCATAATATATTACTTTCAGAACATATAATACAATCCTGCTTTTCACTGTTCCTCATGATGTATACTTTTCTATTTAAGCTTGTCTCAGATTTGAAAATTGAAGTTCTTGTTCTGTTTTCTTAAAAATCCCCTAATAGCTGATGTACGAATTGATAACTCAGTGATTTCCTTAAAAAAACAATAGCTTGAGGGATAGTGATCTGCTTGATCAATACCATCCATTAAATTTGTATAGTTAAGATCTACATTTGATTCCCTGGGATTACTTTTTTCCCAGTTTTTTTTTTTTTTAAATCTGTTAGTAGTTGCCATTTCAAGATTATGTCAGTTGGTTAATAGAGCTACAATTTTTTTATATCTCCAAGCTAAAAACACTGTGTTTTTTATTTTTAAATGTGGCAGTTGTTTTTTATCTGCAAACCTAAGGGGCTTTAGGTAAAGACCCTTTTTTTACCTTCAAATTTCAGAACGGATTTATTAACGCAAATTTGTTGTCCTGGTACGAAATGCTTGGACAAATTTTGAATTTACACGTTTTAAAAAATTACTCACTATTATTTTTACAAGAATTCCAAGATATACCTAAAATTCATCCTTTTCTACATCTTGCGACATTTGCAAAAGAAAGTTTTCGATTATTCTTTTTGATCTCAGAATATATTTTGCGTGATTATTTCTTAATTTTATAATTGCATCTATCAATTCATTTGCAAAAAGGAAAGGACTTTTCGGTCCGATTTTCCGACTTTCTGCTACACTGCGTTATTCATTTTCGTTGCCTGATATATTTTTGCTTTGGCTAATGATAGCAGCGATCCTGTGTTTTTTTCCCAATATAATTAAATTCTTAGACCTACTACCTTCAAACCCATTGTTACTTTTAATATTATCCGGTTAATTTTTTTCATTTTCAATTTAGAACTGATAAATTCACACTGAACATGTCTTCAGTAATTTCGTAAGGAAGAAATAAGTTGGTTAAAGCATTTTCAGCTAAATAAAGAAAAATGGAATCCTAACCTTTTAACGCTTACGCTGATTTGATATTTGCAATAATATAAAGTTTGGGTTATTTACAAAAAATTCTTAATATAAAATTTGTTATTTTTTTATGGTCTTTCTATTTTATTATAAAAACAAATAATTTTTAAACAAAAATCGAAAATATTGTACATAAAACGTGGTCTTCATTGCCCTCCAGACCAATATACCTATTTCCCCTTGAGAATTTCTCTCTACGATGAGTCTACAAAATTAAGAAGAAATTATTTGCGTCCTTGTCCGTTACGTTCCTACATTGTTGTGTCAACTCTTTGTTTAACAATTTTTTTTTATTGCTTTTTAAATGTCAATGACGTAGTAGTTATGGATTTAATATTTTTAGTTTAGAGGAGCAGATATGCCATTTAAAATATGCGGAAATCGACATAATTCAATTAGCTTTAGTGAGCGCGGACCAAAGTTAAAAAATATTTAGTTTTTGTTGTCTGTCTTAAACTGAAATGTAAAAACGTTCAACTTAAATTGTTTGATTTGATTGAAATATAAATTGCATTGAGGGATAGTGAGAACCTTTGAGAGCCTTTTATTATTTTTGTGCTTTTGGAAGTCGAAAACAGTTTCAAGATGACCGAAGCAAGCATAGACCAACAAGGTAAGATCGTTTTAATATTTTTGAAATTTATTTGTAAGCTTGCCGAGGTTTCTTGTTCAAAATTGTTAGTCAACGTTGTTTTTTTTTTTAGTTTATGTTGATTGCCGCTTTATTGTTTTTACCTTCACTAATCTACTTAACTCCTGAAGTACGTTGTTGTCACTTTGATCTGCGCTTTCCTCCTGGATTTGACCTTAATGTCAGGAGTAATTTAAAACAATTAAAATGCCTTTATTTGCCCTGTTTTCAAATTTCCATTTAGAGTTAGGACTACGTGAAATTGCGTAATTGATAATCTTACTCTTAATTTAATATTTCTAGGTGGATTTTTATGTGTAAAATGGGTATTGTAAGATATTGTAAGAAGAAACATTATGCCCTTTTAAATGCTATCCGCTTATAATGATATTAACTGCTATTATTATCGAATTATCCGGGACCTATGAATTATGTCAAAGGTTTAATGCCACAAATATTAAAATCTTCTTGTAAGTTGGTTTTTCTAGATAATTAACTTATATTTTGCATATTATTTTAAGCGTGTTATTAGGAAGGTATGATCTCGAAGTCCAAATATTCCAGGCGATATATTCTGTTTGCTCGAAATTTCTCAGGCAATTGTTTAGCGTTCATCTTATTCTTTGTGGTGCTGAGCTTGTTATTCTCAACTCTGCCCATTACCATACTAAGCGATATGAAAAATAGAAGGAATTTTGATTGTCTAACTTTATTAGTGAAATCAATTTGCCGTTGTCAAGTGGTAAAGTATTGTTGATTCTTATCTGATTATCTTATATGATTTTGTTTAGTAATCTTTTACCTAGTATCCAATTATATTTCATACACTCTGTTTATTGTGTCAAATGCTCCATAATCTACGATTGCTCTACAGTTATCCAAAGCGTATTGGATTGTATTGTTTAGTTAAATCTTTTCCTGACTTCAGGTTCTTTTTTTAGATTATTTCACATTCAGCCCTATGATGGCTCGTTATTTATAGCATAAATGAAAATATTTGAAAAGAAAAAAAACACGGAAGCAATCAAAAACTTATGGAAAACAAAAATTTATAAATTCAATTATTGTGTGATAGCGTAATCATAACTTGTCAATGAGGTCAAGATAAGTACAATACATGCTTCGAAATAAAAGAAAAAAAAAATGTGATTTTGGATAATCAAGGGATCTACATCGAATAGCTTATACAATTTAAGAGAAGAACAAGGAAATATCTTAGCCACACACTTAGAAGACTTTTAAATATAAATGCTTGATGAGCCATTGAACAGAGCTCAAATGGGAAAAGAATTGAAGGAAGACCTAAAACAGTCTGTTGAAGAATAATAAAGAAAATAAATAAATAAAATAATATGGAAAAACTTGAATAGAATACTTTGGAAAGTCTATGAAGCCCCAATCTTCTAATACGTGAAGTATGAAATAAATCATTTTCCTTACACTTTAATTTAATCGATTCTTAAACTTTTATTAAAAATGAATTATATTTATCAAGGTGAAAGCAGAATGCGTAAGAAGTTTTCTGGTAAATGAAAATTTCGGTGCATTTGTTTTGGGATTTTAAAAAATATATGTGCTTAAATTCTAAGTAAAGAATCAAATAACTTTCTTGTTAATTCGTCTGGAATTGTCGTCATTCTTCTTGTAGGACTCAAATAATAGCTCTTGATTTCTTGATTACACCTCTATTTTTTTTTTGTATTCTCAATCAATAGTTCTTTTTTTTCCACTTAGCAAGCTTAGAAATGTATTCGATCTATGCTTAGTATTCAAACCGTTCTGAAGAATAAATATTTTCTTAATTAGTTGCTGCCCTGATAGTGAATGATTTTAAAGGATTTTAAAATATCCAATTCTCTGCTTTAACAAGGGTATCTACACTGCCTGCTAAGATAAATCTACAAATATTGAGAGACTCTTTTTTTCATGGTTGATAGTAAGTTGCACGTAGTATTTTTTAAACAAAACGAAAGTATAGCATTACTGTCTGAAGCTATTATTACAAAATAAATGATAATCAAATTACTCTACGATTAAATAAAGGCTCATAAACAGAACAACGCTGTAAAAAATAATAAAATCGCAATTCCTTTGAAAACTTGTACTTAATTTCAGTTGAAGTCAAGTCATTTGTGGAAAATACGAAAATCAGAAATTTTCATGTGAATTTAGTAATCTAAAACATATGTTGGTCAAAGATTAGATTTTCGTTGTGAATAATTTGAATAAAGAAAATCGAAAAATTAATAATCTATACCTTCAGTAATTGGATTCATTAAAATGTTTCACATCAAGATGTAAGCAAAGTTCATTCAAATTGAATTTACATTCTACAACTAATAATATTGCCAAATAAATGTTGGTTTGTGGCTTAGTTATAACAGGATGAAAGTAGGGTCCTCTCTTGTTCTGAGTTTTCATGGTCTGCTGTGCTCGCTCGCAAAGTAATGTCAGTATATTCATTGAAAAAAATTTACAATTTATAGGACCACTTTTTCAATTTACTAAAGAAAATTCTAGGAATAAATCTACGTCTTTTTGCCTTCACAGCCGGGCATTCTCGAATGACATACAATTCAGTTGCAATTCTGCAGCCACAGACTTTGCAAGAAAAGTTATTAGTCTTCATGATTTTGCCAACATATTTTATACACGGGTTCAGGTGGCCTGTGATCAAGCATACATTTGATATATGGGCCCCATAATTTACGTTAAAAAATTATGTTGAGTACCGAAGTAAATGTCGTGAATCTTTAACCGCATGGATATGTTTCATAACCATTTATTTAATTTTAGATTATTGCGGACAGAGCACTTATAGAAGATCGAGATCGAAGTGCAATATATTGTAATCTTTGTTTGATTTAATTATTTGAAATATCTTAATATTATCTCCATATATAAAAATACTCGTACTTTTAATTATATTTGATAAGCTCTAAATGGATAAAGTAAATAGCAACGAATTATTTATAATTACCTTGAGGAACTCCAGATAGAGTAGAAAGGATTTTTGATAATATTTCAAGGAAATGAACATAATAATAAAAGCTAATAATTTGAAATAAAACTACACCCATCTAATGAGTTTAATTGAAAAATCGATTTCTTTTAAAATCTTAACAGAACCGCCGAATTTGATAGCTTATACAAATCTTTTCTAAGTGGTGTAAGCATAATAGGATCAAAAACCTTTAACAGGTATAGACACAAAATCCAGTAAATTAGTAAGTTTTCATTTCTCAGAAAAGACAATCATGCTGGTTATCAAAAAAGGTTTGGGGATGCAGGACAATTTGGCTATTGGTCTGTAGTTAAATAAGTTCTTTCTAACTTCATTATTATAAGTTGAGACAATTAACGAGTTTTATTAAATAGATTGAAAAAGTAGAACTTGTAATAATAAAAGAGAAGTAGAACACTTCTTAAGCAAATTTGCAAGAATATCATATGGTCCACTAGAAAATTCATTTCAAACATATTTCAATTCCTTGGGGAAAACTTGGGAATCAATTGAGAGTTGTTATAGAATTTTCTATTCATTTTATCTACTTCTAATTATACTTCATACATGAAGGAAAATAATTTTACTTTTCCTTTTAAGTTAACACACTTAAAGAATGAGCTTGAATCAGCAGATACGTTTGATTAAGTATGTTATATAAAAATTGCTAATATAAGATATAAAAGAGTTCAACTAATCGTTTGTGATATATAAGAAAAGCAGTACTAGAATCTTGCATATTTGGTTCTTTCTATTTTGTAATATTCTTACCTCCCCGGAGATATGATATTCAATAAAGCAATACAAATTTGTGCATATGCTGTTCACTTTGTCATAATTGCGTGGAAGTTATTTGATCTTAACGATATATATATAAAATATTAAAAGAAAAGGCAAAATCAGTTGGGCTGACTGTAAACATTAATAAAACGAAATATTTACTTCCCTCAAAAAATCAAAATACTATACAACAAATAGTAATTGAGGATGATATATTCGAAGCATTGAATAATTTTAAGTATCTTGGAATAACACTCAGCAGTAATAAAGATACATCTATTGACATACAAGGAAAAATACAATCAGCAAATAAAGTTTTTATATACATAATAAATTATTTCCTTCCAAACTACCATCAAAAAATCAAAAAACAAGAATGTTCAAAACGCTAATAAGACCAGTTCCTATATATCGCTGTAAAGTTTGGACATGAGTATCTGACATAAGCCAACTAGCTGATTTTGAACGCAAATTTTAAGAAAAATTGATGATCCTATCAAAAATATTGGCGGTACACAAAGAATAAGATGCAACCATGAATTGGAAGAAATTATAAAGCATCAAAATATAATACGCCACATAAAAGCGCAGAGATTAAGATGGTTAGGATATCTCATAAGAATGCTTGAAAGTAGAATAGCTAAGAAAGTTTACAATAGATATTCAGAAAGAACAAGAAAAAGAGGTAGACAACGAAAGAGATGGTTTGAAGACGTATTGTCTGTTATAAGAAAAATGAGAGTCAACAATTGGATAAATCTAGCTAAACAAAGGATATGCTGGAAGGTATTGGTAGCAGAAGCAATGGTTCATCGTGAACTGTAAATCTGATAATAATAATAATATTCTTACCTCATTATTAAATCAAAGTCGACTACAATCCCAACCTCTAGCTCGTTTATACAAAACATGTTGCTTTATTGCCTTCTTAAGGACATTGCAAAAATCTACATTTTTATCAAAATTTCAATGTTGTGAACAATTTGATAAAGTCAATGTTAGAAAAATATTTGCACATTGTTTCATAATTAGACGCCTTAAAAAAATTAATTTAACCCTTTCGAGGCGAGGTATTTTTTTGAGATAATCTTCATGAGCTGACGTTTTTTCTTTGCTTTACATCCACTATTATTAAAAAAAAAGAACATGTTTGCAATAGAAATTAATCAATTCGAACTTTTCTATTGGTACACCTCTCTTTGGACAATTTCAGATTGATGTTTCCT
Organism: Holcocephala fusca; assembly: GCA_001015215.1. NCBI lineage: Eukaryota > Metazoa > Arthropoda > Insecta > Diptera > Asilidae > Holcocephala > Holcocephala fusca. The sequence goes on from JXPE01014631.1 coordinate 25,247, forward strand.
TGATACTAGTAGTGTGGTTAATAATCGATTGATTGTCCCGAAGATTATCAATTAATTCATCTAAAATCTCGCTATCAGCACTCTATATTCATATTCATGTTTTCCCGATCTTTCAGATGACTGTCACTATCCAAAGTAACAATAATTTCGGTAGTACTTTTTTATTTCCTGGAAGCCAACTACATGATTTTTATTAGTACTAGTCATTTGCTCCTTCCCTGATGGTTCTAATTTTAGATTACTTATTTTATGAAGTAAATTAAAATCAATAGGAAATTTTTTATTTACACACTTCCTAAGATACGTTTTTATTTTAATCCAGTATTTATCTCGACGGTTGCTTTTCCCATATTCACTGATATAATTGGAATTCAATGTCCAACCTAACTTTTTGGTTTGTAAATCCATTGCACAAACGGTGTGCAATCTGTCTCGAATTGGTTAAGAAAAATAAATAATTACGTCACTAATTTGGCATAAAGCTAAATTTTTCAAAAAACAGTCTCAAGACTTAAAGTTACTTTTTGATAGAGACCATTACTGTTTCGGTGGTAATTGTCGACATATCTGATGGTAAGTAGCAGCATACAACGAAATAATTAAATATCTTTAGAAGATCTTCATTAATAATAGAGAAGTTCTATGTAAAAAATCATTGTATTTTTCTTATCTAATACGAAAATGAAATAAACTTATAGTGCAGCCTAATCTATGCACACATTGACTTTATAAATTTCGAGTTAAATTGTAAGTAAGATTTTTTATATTTTCAGTTCATCATGTCCATTTTGACACAGCTAGCCTTAGAGATGATAGTGCACTTGATAGCTCAGTAACATTTCAACGTTCTGGTGATGGGATCGTTGTCAATTTAGGATTTTTGCAAATAAATCATAAATACGCAATTGATCTAAAATTGCCTGCAACATTTTTTAAGGAATTTTCTGAGTCATCTCTTTTCGTACCTGACATCTCAACTGTTCCTAATCTGCACTGTAGGATCATTGAATTCTCTGGTGTTAAATGTGATCAAAGTGATTACTTTGATATGAAAATAGAGTTTTTTGCATATAAAGAAAAAATTTTAAAAGAAAATATTATTGTAGTCAATTCAAGAAACTCTAAAGAAATATTAAAATTAATTATAACAGCTCGAGTGCTAGGCAAAGGAAAGGGAACACCAATGTTGAGAAGTGGAATACATTGCATAGGTGTTCAGAAAGATGAAGATTCCGAATCATCTGATTTTAACAATTTTACGAAAGATACTTAAAGTGTGAAGTTGTTTGTAAGAAAAACAAAAACCATGTACTTAGAACAAAACCGAAAATCGGAGGTACCAGAGAGTCTTTTTACATTTTATCATAATGTAGGTAAATACGTTTTTTGTTTTGTATTATTAAAGGTAAGCATTGATAGTAAACGTATATTGTTTAATTTTAATTGTCAATATTTAAACTAGTGATAAAATATACATGAAAGAGTATTTATATATTTTATAAATAGGGTCGTATACATTTCTTACTTTGTGTAGAAGAGAAAACGCAAATTAATTAACCTTTACTTAAATTTTTTAAGAACTGAATTTTAAATTAAGAATTAAATTTATTCTTGCAATTTTAAATTTACATGTATATCGCCTTGTTTTCCTATTTGTTAAAATTACCACAGCCTTATATAGAATAGTTGTTTTTAATTAAATTTTAACAAGCGCATTAATTGGAGTTTTATTAATACAATAATGCGTGTACATGTACTTTCCTCTCCATTCCAGACTGACAATTTAATAAAACAGGAAATTAGGAAATAATTTTTATTAAAAGATTTCAATTCTTTTTTATTACGTTATTAAATTTTATATGTAAACAAATTTGTTGCTACTTTTAAACAAGCAATTGTAGTTATTTTTAAAAATTTAGAATGTAACGTGTAAGAAAATAAAAACATTGATTCTATTAAATCAAATGAGCAAATTAAGATTTTATTCACTCCTGAATGATGAAATTCAGAAAGCAATTTAACTAAATAAAAATTTAACACTCACATTATAAAGTAAATTATCGAGAAAATTATAAGCAGGAATGCAATAGGAAAAACAAATTACTTTAATTAAACAGATTTCATTCATTTTGATAAAAATGCACTTTGTTTCAAATCCATACACTAACTTTAATTTAAAGAGTTTCTCAATCATATTTTAATGCAATAATTTAAATGTTTGTTAATATTTTGAATTTTTTCCTGTAGTCATAGTTTTTCAATTATACAGAAACTCCATACTTAAAGTAGGGAAGAAGCCAAGATTTTGTAAAGTTGTAAAGTTTTCTATATAAAGTTGCTTCAAACACGGGTATGAGGTGAATTTCTAATGCACTTTGGTATTCAATTTTGTTTGGAGCAAAATTATTGTTCTTTCCAATAGTAATTCAAACCATCTGAACCATCCAGGTTAAATTTTTTCTGATTAAAAGAAATTATCTGAAATGTAGTAAAAAATTTTGCTTAAATATTATAAAATTAACAAATTTTATTTATATGGTTTCTTACCCCTAACAGATAATTTTTTGTTCCTCCTTGAAGTGACCTTTCCGATGAGGCTTCGATCTAATCTCTATTGGAAGAGTTTGTGGGTCTTTCTCTAACAGATCATACTGTTGAAAAAATCATTGAGGTCGAAATCTGACTCATTTAATCCTTCGCTGCCAATTTTGTAACATTCCTTATTTTCTAATGATTTAAAAAAAAATTCTTCGCAGATTTTATTTTGGAGATAATTGCGAACAACTTGATTTTTATATCGATATATTTTTTCGATTAAAACTATTCTTTTTTCGATACGCCTACAGCAATGAAACACTTGTACTATCATCATAAAAAACAAATCATTAGAAAGTTAACAACATTAAAAAAATCTTCCAATTAACATCGATATTTGTTTTTTCCATTACGTTAAATTCTTATTCGGAGAATCTTAAAATTAAGTGCGTCTATAGATTTGAAACAGAATGTTATTGTTTTGAAACACGATTTTTTTTTAAAATACTTAAAAATTTTTATAATTCAGCTCTCTTAACTAAGAACTTTCGAGTATTGTTTTTTCTCTTTTGTAAAATTTCAGTAGATAGATAAGTCTTGAGGTGCTTATTAAGATTGAAAGAAGGGCTCAGAATTCAATATTAAGTATTTAGGGTTAATTCTTGTAACTTATGAATGTAAAAAAAAAATCAAATTTAACACATGAACGCAATTTTGTAATTCTAAGTGTTTTTTGTTTTTGTTTTT
>JXPE01014711.1:0-10096 GCA_001015215.1 Holcocephala fusca
TTTTTTTTAGCAAAGAATTAAAATTTTAATCAAAATGCCTTTTCGTCAGCTTTCAGTTTTCCAACAGTTGAATTCAAAAAAACATGCCTAAAAGGTTTTATCCTACACAAAAAAACATTCCTGAAATTTACACAGTATGTCCTAAAAATAATTGAACTTTTTAGATTTAATGTAAACTATAATCGCCGTAGGAGTATTAAAACAGCTGAACATTTTCTCTTCAAAATGAGACAAACTCCATATATCCAGACGTTTTCAAAAGTCAAGAGAAATATTGAGAAATGTTGAGAAATGTTGATTTCTTCTTGCAGCTTGAAAGGTATTATGCTACAGGATTTCATTCCATAGGGTTCAAATAAAATGTAAAGAGCGATGAGAATATCTTAGATGAGGTTGAATTTGAAGCTTCGGTGAGTGAAGCAATTCCTAGTGAAAAATAATTCCGTGTGCTTCAATATCCTCCGGGCTCATTTGATTTATCTCCATGTGGTTATGTTTTGTTGTCAAAGTTTAAAGTGGATATGAAAGAAACGTTTTGCGAGAGCATTATTCAAATTTAAGAGGTTCCGATGAGGATAATTGAAGTGATTCTGAAGAACGACATACAAAAAATTAATGCTGGAATCTGCCCAGCTAGAGTATCTTGAATAAAAGAAAATAATTTTGAAAAAATGACTAATCGCTATTTTTTAACTAAAAAAAAAGTTCGGTTACTTTTCGGACATGATCTGTACTTCAAAGCTTCATGTTACTTGCTTTTTTTTAAAAATTAAACTGAAATACAGATGTACTTTTTTTTATTCCTTTCCCTCTATAATTCTTGAATTAAAAATTTTATACCAAAAAGGACATAATCATTTGAGTTTACTTATTAAGTAGTTTTTATTAGGAGAAAGATCGCCTCCTCCCCTTCTCTTTCCACTGTTTTTGGCTCCAACTAACGAAAGTTCAACAAGAGGAGCTAAATTACTTGTTCCACCATAAAATAATTCGAAAATTTTGCACTTCCACACGATGAATTTGAATGATAATTTATTGTAGAAGAGACATTGCATAAATAATGCACAAACTATTAAAATTGCAGTTTGGTTGACACAGTAAGAGTTAAAAGTGCATCAANTCGAAAATTTTGCACTTCCACACGATGAATTTGAATGATAATTTATTGTAGAAGAGACATTGCATAAATAATGCACAAACTATTAAAATTGCAGTTTGGTTGACACAGTAAGAGTTAAAAGTGCATCAAATGGAGTTGAAGCCTTGAGGAAGATGTTAATTTTCTCTCTGCTTCCTAGAGTACGCTGCTTTTCTTTTAATAAAACAAACTTGAAATAAACCTTGCAAAAACAAATCTGAAGTAAAATCTTTGTAAAAGTNTTAGAGTTGAAGCCTTGAGGAAGATGTTAATTTTTTCTCTGCTTCCTAGAGTACGCTGCTTTTCTTTTAATAAAACAAACTTGAAATAAACCTTGCAAAAACAAATCTGAAGTAAAATCTTTGTAAAAGTTTACTTAAAAGACAACATTATTAATTTCTGTTTCTTCTTACAAACTTAAAGTTAATGGTAAATGTTTCGAACCAACAATAGAGTTAAAAGCTAAAAGGTTTTGCTTTCTATATTTCTGTATAAATCGATAACACTTCAGTTGGTAGCAGTTCAATTGGTAGCAAATTTTAAGAATCCTTTTATCAGTTTGAATGATTCTGGCTGGAAAAAGAATTATCTTTTATGCAACTCATATTTAAGTAATACTTTCCTTTTGTTAGATTACGAAACACGTGAATTTTCAGCTCTGTATAAGACATAAATCTAAGATTAATTGTTTTTTGAATTAGAAGGCATTCATTACGACACGCAAAAAACAAAATTGTTACTAAATTTATAGGTTTTATCCGGTTTATCAGCCCAAAAATACAATACAAAAGTTAATCAGCCTCTTTGAGGTCATTAAATAGAAGTTTATCGCTTAAGTTAATCTCAAATAATTCCCAAATCGTTCGAAAGACAAAATCCCAATGGAATCCCACGCCAAAAACATATCCGCATACAAGATAATGAGTCAGCTCCAGCTATTAAAAGATTTATTCATTAGAGGCTATAAAAGACATTCAAAATAACTTGAATAGGCTATTTTAACTTTATATGACCTGAAACATCGTCATTTGCTTAAATACTGATTGCGGCGATAGTTTCCTTTTTCCTATGGCTTAAGTTCTACCTACTTAGGAGTATGTCTTTGAATCAATTGCGCGACTCTCTACAGCATCTAAAGCTGTCTATTGTGATTGCATCTAAGAGTTTTCGGCACGTTTTCCTCAACCTTAACCTTAGTCTATGGATGATAAAAACCACCTTACCGATAGCCACCAAGATGTTAAGAAAGACTCTTTTGGTAAGATATAACCCAACTTTAGATTGGATTGCATAGAAGAAAGACTTCCAAGATTTCACTTGACGACATGATGGAAAGTCGTTGATCAACTCTAAAAGTAAAATGCACATGGTTTTTCTCTTCTCATTTATCGAACTATGAAAAATACTTGGAATTGTGATGAAAAAACAAAGTAAAAAAGCAAAAATTATATTCAACCGGAGGACGCTTTTTCAATATCTTTTAGTTTTGGATTCTATTTTGAAGTGTCTTTTGTTATTGAAATTTTCTAGTGTTATCAATCTCACATCGTCATTCAACATTTAGTAGCTGCGATTTGTAATAACAATTTTACTTCTAAAATTACTTGCGATGTTAAAAAAAAGGTGCTTCACAGATACGTCTATGCCCAGCTATTCACAGATCAGAAAATCACTTTGATTCAAAGTAGGCTTCGAAAAGTTTTTTTCAATTTCCAGCAGAGCTTTAATTTAGATCAGTAGAATTAAAAATTGAATAAGGACATAAAACAATTGGTACACAAACTCTAAGGACTTTGTCTTGCCACACATGTGAAAAAAAACAACTTAAAAACAAAAGCTTAAGAGCTGATTAACTTAAACCCTCCGCGACATTCTGATCAAATGGAAATGATTTTAATCACAAAAATCAACGTGTAATCTCTTTTCGGTTAAATTTATAACATTTTTCAGCCTCAGAGTGCATAAAGATAAGCGTAAAAATCTTTTAAAAAATTCTTTAATTCCAATTCATGAGATTTGAAAATTTATGCAGTTCCTTTTGAAATTACAATTCGATTAGATTCTTCTTGGATAACTCTACAATGATAAAAGAATGCAAAATACTTTCTTGAAGATCATCTAACATGACAAAAATCAATTATAAGGGGAAACAAATCAAAATATAGCAAAGCAATAAATGAATTTAAGAGGATATGTTAAACTTGTGATATCTCCTCTAAGCTCCTGTTGAAAATGTGCATTAATCTTAAGGGAAAACTATGGAAAAATTGTTACAAACTGATCATTCAAAATATTGTCTATCGTTAGCCATTAATTTTTCTCATCTTTCTAGTGTAAGATCCATGACGAAGCAACGATAAATATTTAGAGGTTACTCACGAACCATTCCATTTTTTGGTATCCTCATAAGAATGGAAGCACTTCTCAGATAGACCATGGGTCATAGGTTCAATTAATGGAAGATGATAATGGCAATAAGTAATATCTAGAGTATATGATAGTTGTAGTATGTCCTTTTAATTAAAGACTTATAAAAATTCCTGGACCAATTTTAAATTATGAACACGAATGTTGTCATGCTGAAAAATTACATGATCATGGCAACATAAATATTTGGCTTTGCTATGGATGTTAATATTTTGTCTGACTTGTACCATGATTTTTTTGCACTCCAAATTATTGTAGCGTATTCATTTTTATCACCCTTGAGATAAGGAAATTGCAAAAAATTACATTCTTTTCTATGCTCTTAAAGCGACATTTGACAAGTTTACTTTACAGGTTTACTTTCATTTAGGACATTGGTTTTGAAGCATTTTGAAGGCCCTAAAACGTTTGTTGATCAGTCAACATTTAACAATGTCATATGTTATTCTTGCATTTGGTTTGGGTCTTGAATGAGTACAAGCTCCACTTTCTTATCTTAAAACATTTTCAGCTCACCTGGATATTCTTTATCTTCGGTGTATGTTATCATTTTTTATAGCGTCGAAACCACTATTTAGATACTGAAAACGATGGACCACAATTACCATAAGCTTCAAACAGCATATGTTGAGTTTCAATAGAACTTCTCATTATATCGAAAACAATATTTCTTGCAAAGTGCATTTTATTGGAATGTTTCTGAATAGAACAATGGTGCTTTACACTATGGAAAAATGGCATACATTGAAAAGTAAACCCTTTGACGCCATTCCTTGAAGATTTCCTCCAAAATAGAGAAAAAATTATACTCTTAGATCAAAAAACGATATGCAAGTTAAATAAAAATTTTGAAAAAAAACTCAAAACTTATACTCGAATTTAGTGCAGTAAAAACAGCACAAAATCAAGTGAACCTCTTTCATAAAAATCATTGAATTGTAAGGCAAAACCTTAGAAATCTAGGAGATTTCTTTATCATTGTTAATTTTTCGCCGAAAATATAATTGAAAAATGCTTCNTTATAACTATCTTTAATCGTTCTTTTTAAGATAGTTATAGAAGCTATTAGCTGNTAATTCATCCGAAAATACCAGTTAGTATCTTTATCCAAATTAGTCTTTTCGATAAAATTGATATTGACAAAATTTTTAATCTCACTTTTCATTTCATTGAAATATTGTTAATGCCACTTTGAAGAATATCCATATCCCACAAGGTTCTTGCTTAGGTCTACTTGTAGGAACGGACAATATTCAATTGTAAGCAATAAAAATCTTTAATCGTTCTTTTTAAGATAGTTATAGAAGCTATTAGCTGATCACTTCTCAGAGATTAGTTTCTATTAGTTTTAGGGAAACTGAGACTTATTAGAAAGATTTTGGAAAATAAATTTTTTTTTTAGTAAGAAATGAACATTGTCAATGTCTGGATAGTAAAAATGATTTTAGTCAAATATGAAAATCTTAGCAATAGTCCGTAGCATAGTTAAGCTAATAATTTTGTTGGTTATCGATTAAAAATTTTGATGACCCAATGCCAGGAAGTCTGAAAATATTAACAATAGAACAACGTGTGAAAGCTATGACAAATCTGTTTGAAAATCTTTAACAGACTCAATATCCAAGACCTGTGTAGGTTCCATTTATAGCTCACCTTATTTAGAAACAAAGTACAGTACATAAAGTGTAATTCGACGGAAATAACAAATGTTTTTACCATCAAACTTACACGTGCAATTGATACAATTTTCACTACTATTGCAACATCAAAACTTGCATTGTTCCCAATTTGTGCATTATTTATGTAATGTCTATCTCGTAGTGCCGAAAATTTTTACTTAACTTTGTTTGGCCTGAAGACCGGAAAATGGGTCTTAGCCAGAATTGGACAGAAAGAACAAAAGTAAATAAGGTAAGTTGGACTAATATAAGCTTCCATAGTGAAGTGTTCTTAACTGGGGCATCAGTTTCACCACTTATCACTATTGGTATTTCTCGTAGTTGGATCTGCGTTACATCATCTGGTTTATATGCAGATGTAACACTAAGTGCTGGTGCAATCATTTGCATGTATTGGTCTTTTTCCTGAACAATTGGCTGTGTCATCATATAACTTTGAATCCATTGTGATCCTGGGAATTGGATATCCACTAACTTGTGATGCTTCAAATCTATGGATATAATATGGAACAGCAATTGAAAAGGACGTTTATAAGATAGAACTTGAAAAGTGTTGACTTGAAAAATATGGCTTTATTTTTCGGGAAATTGTGAAGACATATGAAAACATTTAAAAATATATTTTTTTAGAAAACTTATCTTTTTTGAAGACTTTATCCTGTCTACATTGAGTTGATAGTAACAAAATATAAAAAGGAATCTTTTGATTTAAGACAAACAGATTTAATTATTACCTTGATCGAAGAACTGGAGATGATAGATTGACTACATAGTCGTCAGTTTTCTTTGAAGAGTAAAATTGGACGAAATGCAGAGTGGCAGTTCGGTTGTGATTGTCATCTATTGGTTTCTTTCGAAGGTAAGTATGGTATGGAAAGTCGATTATGCTACTCAAGTAAGAAAAATATTATTGAACATGTATAGAGAAGATGTGTTAACAGAACGCCAGTATTAAAGCTAGTTTTAATCCGACAATTTTGATTTTGAACACCCTCGACGTGTTGAAAGGCCAATTGAAGCTCATGAAAACAAAATAAAGGCATTAATTGATGCAAATCAGTGAATAATAACTCGTGAGATCGCTGAATAACTAATATATAGTATATGGATTCCTCATCTTTTTTACGGAAAGAAATTTATGCCGTCGCGTTGACGTCTATAACTTGCTTCTCAAACGCGCAGAAAATTATCCATTCTTAAAGCGCATCAACATTGGGAATGAGAATTGGGTTGCCTACAACAATTCTAAGCCCAAGATATTATCGACTTAAGAAGATGAATCATTTCAAAGCGCTTAGAGAGATGATATTCATCAAAAAAAAAAGGTGATGTTGTCTGTTTGATGAGATTTCAAGGGATTTGTTTTGTTTAGCTTTTACTGGACAACACAATTATCAATTCTGAAGTGTACTGTCATCAGCTTGAATGATTTACTTAAACAGAAAAACACCAGAATTGATTAATAATACAGGTGAAGAGTTCTACCAAGATAATATAAGATCTTATACAAGTTTGGTAACTCAGCTTGGATGCGATGTACCGCCACATCCACCATATTCTCCAGATTTTGTGCTTTGTGATTATTACTTGATCTTTACTTTAAATGAAGAGGTCAAAAATCAGCAGCCAGTAAAGAACAAATATTTTATGAGTGTAGAATTATGCTGCTACTAGAAAGATGGTAAAAGATATTGAACCAGAATAGACATTATTATCCACTATTAGATTCTACTATTCCACTATTACTTTCTAAACAACTCAATAGTTTTTTTTTTTGCTACACCCAGGAGCACATTAAGAAACTTTGTTAACCGAAAAAAGGTAACTTGTTGGACCTTACCAAATAATTGGCATTTATATAAAATTTCCGGCAAAATTAAGTCATGTATGTATTCCTGCATGGGAAAATATCGACAGAGAATTGAGTTCTGTTGAAGAAAGCTGGCATTATAACAACAGCTGAAGAAAACCTAGGATATGTTCAATTAAACTTGGCATAGGTTAGATAGTAAATTAAATAAGAAAACGAAAATGGAATTGAATTAGTCAAACGTCAAAATGAAATGATTGTAAGATTGCCCGGTAAACTCTCATCTGAACTCCACAAGAAAATCGCTTAAACGAAAATCGGTTTAACGAGAAGGCCAAGAAATATCTAGAAATAAATCCTTCTGACCGAAATTGTAATAACTGCGAGGTTTTGTAGTGAACGGATAATTCAGGGTTCAGATGCTACTATTACTATTTTCATCCTTTATCCATCGAGGGATTGAAGAAGACCGATGATGATGACGTTATCATTTATATTGCATTCAAGACAATCTTACTCGAGTTTTTTAAACTCAAAATAACAAATTTTTCAATTTTAGAGTAAATTTTCAACATGACATTTTCGATAGCGCTATGGCTAAGACTAAGACAAGATTATCCTGAGACAACGTTCTTAAAACTGCAATAAAAAATTAATAGAACTTACCCTCATTTTTCATATCATAGAAAGAAATTAACAATTTAACACCTGATTATTGTTAGATTTACTTAGTGCCTTACCTGAAATGAAANATTATCATTAATATTGCATGCAAGACAATCTTACTCGAGTTTTTTAAACTTAAAATAACAAATTTTTCAATCTTAGAGTAAATTTTCAACATGACATTTTCGATAGCGCTATGGCTAAGACTAAGACAAGATTATCCTGAGACAACGTTCTTAAAACTGCAATAAAAAATTAATAGAACTTACCCTCATTTTTCATATCATAGAAAGAAATTAACAATTTAACACCTGATTATTGTTAGATTTACTTAGTGCCTTACCTGAAATGAAAAATGTAAAAGAAAAATAGAAATCAGTAAAACTTTTTTTTTAGTCATTAATCAAAGAAAAAGTGTACTCTTTTAGTAGCAAAACTTGAAACGATTTTAAATGGTTTCTTCTTTTGTTACCATCAGCCAAATAAAAAAAAATTATATAAAAGCTTCCAAGCTTTTATTTTGTTAATTCTTTTGCAAGTATTTTTAATTTACGCAGAGCTACTTACAGTCAATAAAAGGCATTTACTCAAATGAGGAAGGAAACTGCTCGTAATCTTCAATTAAGTTATGGAAAATCAAATTGCAAATTACGCAAGATAACGCGATTCAAAGTCACACAGCCTATTGTTGGATTAACGCAAAAGTAGAAATATGGAAACATCTTTTTTTCTTCTCCTTAGCTTTCGTTTTATTTTCAGGTAATTAGTAATAAAATTTCTAAGGTAATCTGGGGAAGAGGAGGCCTGTAAAAATTACATTTTTCTCACTACTGTTGGAGATAGTACCTTTAAGGTTTCCAATTCGTTAGAGGTTTTTCATTAACTTCATATGCTTTTGAAAATGTTACGAAATATCAGCAAATTGGTATAGTATTTTAAAATCAACCAATCATCCAACCATTTCATCCTACGTACCTGTAGACCTCACATTTTTTGTAATGATCTTCTTTTAATCTTCTTCGCACGGTNTTTAAGGTTTCCAATTCGTTAGAGGTTTTTCATTAACTTCATATGCTTTTGAAAATGTTACGAAATATCAGCAAATTGGTATAGTATTTTAAAATCAACCAATCATCCAACCATTTCATCCTACGTACCTGTAGACCTCACATTTTTTGTAATGATCTTCTTTTAATCTTCTTCGCACGGTTGAAGAGCTTCTTCTTAATCTGCAATACCACAATTACACCTTGAATGAATGATTCAGCGAAAAATTGCGCGATACATCCGTTAGGTTTGAAAAATTTGTAACGATCATTGATCAATCGATCAATCGATCGATCGATCGATGATGAGTTCACACCAATTTAAAGATCCTACACCTACAGTGAATATTTGCTTTCTCCCTTTACCCCTAAACAATTTCTTAACTACTCGTATTTGCTTATAAAACAACAACATACACCACGTAGAGGAGGAGAGGAGAATTACAAATTAAATGATCGATCGATCGATCAATGATCGAGGTTGTATCTTTTGTACTTTCGCTCGTTTACTATAAAAATTTTTGTTTTGTTCTTTTGTAAATAACCTGATGGAATAGTACCAAGAGCAGAAACAACCTGAGGCTGATTAATGATTGTGCAGAATTTTTCGGTATGGTCATGTTGCAAAATAAAATCTTATTTTTTGCAATTACAAAAATAAAACATTGTTTTTCTCACATATAGAAACGGACTTAAGAGCAAAAAAAGGATGTCATGTTTAATCTCGTCTCGTTCGAAAACCTTCTAAGCAATACTTAAAAAATTTCAAATGAAACTTTAAGATCACAAATCAAAATGTAAAGAAATTTCATAAGGCGGTCAGTGTACGCCGTCAAAAGTTTTCCATGTGAATTTTAAGTTTTCTTCTCTATAGAGAGAGTAAGATTTTATTTATTGTTTCTATTTTCTTGTTTTTCGCTTGTTTTGTTTATCGATTCATCAACAAATGAAAGTTTTGTTTACGAACTACTTTTTGATGGCTCTGTTATTGGCGATTTCATCAATAGAATTAAAGAAAACAAAGACGAAATCCCAGTTTTTGTATTATCATCATCACATTTTGATTGCAATCTAGCAAATTTTCATATTACTGTCAAACTGTCTATCTTTCAGCGATATTTTCAAAATTAAGTTGTTCATATCCAAATTTGGATGTGTAAACATTTTCGAAATTGATGGATTTCCTTAAAAGGCAGAAATATGAATTGAACATGATGTTTGTTTGCTTGATGGATTTCTCCATCCAAATACCATTTTAATTGCTTGTTATCGAAAATTATTTCTATTTAATTTAACAACCAAGATAGAAAGAACAATCAAGTAAATAGCA
>JXPE01014717.1:0-13717 GCA_001015215.1 Holcocephala fusca
TAGAAAAAAAATTTTAAAAAATAAAACTATTTTAACATTTAAAGCATTTCCATATCATGGTAATAGTCTTACATTTATAAAATTTCACATAAATTAATTGAAAACTTAACCAGTAATCCTTCATCGTTTGAACACTGCTTAAATGTGTCTAGTCTGTTTAGGAAATGTATGAAATCCAAGAAACATTTTCAAAATCAAAGAGAAATTAGATTTGAATTTGGTTATTTTTTCATATCTTGATTGAATTTCAGTGAACCTATTTATGTTTGAAAATGTGATTCGCTTCTCATATTTTAGAAGCAATTCCATGTAAGCAGCTTTCGAAATTGAATCAGAGTATCCTCTTCTCTTACATAAAATAACATTAAATCAGCAATACCATCAATATATCAAGTTTCCGGAATAATCTATGAGATTGGACAGGAAGAATAATAACCGATTGATTAAAAAAAAATAAGACTACAGACTTAGCTAACTAATTGTAAGACCATTCACAAAAATCAGTTTAAAATAATTCACTAAAAACAAAAAAAAAAACAAAATATTAAAACAAATCTGTTTATAAACATCACCTAAAAATCAGAAAACCAGCCGAACTGATCCAATCGAAGACTGACTGGTGAAATGAATTGGTGACTGTTAGTATATGAATTTTCTTCCACAACTTAACACTTACATAAGAGCTTGAAAGAGAGTCGAGCAATTGAATTAGTGTTACACATTTAAACCCTAAATTTTTTTTTTATTTTTTGCGATATCAAAATTGTTAACAAAATTTTATCTATTTTTCTTTTCCTTCATATAATGTAAAAGCAAACTTCTAATTCCTGAAATTTTCATATTAGATCCTTTTTAATTTTCTTGTTTTCACATTTCAAAGAGAAATTTCAGCAGTAAATTAGCTTTTTCCAATGCTATTTTCTTTAAACTTTTCCACTGATATCTTTTCTTTTGAGTTTTGATTTCTTCACCTAGCTTCTGCAAAAATTTGTCTTTTCAGTACTATTATTAGGTTAATAATTTAATACTGCTCCTTTCCAATATAATATGTTTATCTTCAGTCTGAATTTTTCATATGTTTCAATTTTTTGTTAGATCCTTAATCTTCGAGACTTCTAGTTTATTACAATTTCTTTTTCAAAAATTCCATTTGGTTCTAGTTAAGATTAAAAGTTTAAAATTTAAATTCAACATTTTTCTTAGAAATTTTTATTTCAGTATTTTATTGAATTCAATTTTGATGTTTCTTTAAATTACTTGTGAAATTTTTATTAATGTTTTTCCATCATATTTACTTTTTACTACTTCTGTTCCCAAATATTTTTAAGTTCATCGATTACACCTACAAATTTGTGGAATATTTTCTTTTACTTTTGTTTAAATTTTGTTAAATTTGTTACCATTACTTTTTGTTGCTTATTTTAATAAGAGTGGCCATCATATTTCAATACACTCTTTTTTCCTTACCATCATTTTCTCAAATTTTCTTTAAAAATATCTTTTATTATATTTTTCCTGATCTTTTAATTTTTTTATTTTCTCTTGTGACTTCCGGATTAGTTCTTAGATTTTTGTTTCAATTTTGATGCCTTTATATCGTGGAGCCTATCAATTGAAATTTGATTTAAATTATCTTGGACTCTTAATTCATAATTAAATATGTGTAAAGTTCTTAATGAATGTATTTTTTACCACAAAATTTCAAATTATTTGTTTGCTTTTACAGTCTTGCAATTTTTACTTTCTTCAATTATTATCTGATTGAAAAAATAATTTCCTAGAACTACTATCAATATTTACGGTTTGATGATGTCTTAACAGATTAAGTTATTAGTTTGACTAATCATAGAAAAATTACAATTGAAAACCTAATAAGATTAGACATTCCTTTTTTCTCTACACTTTCTCTTGAATTTAATATAAACATTTTATTTCTTTTTAAATAGCTCTGGGTTTTCCATTTGTTCCAGAATAGGATATTAGAAATAATAAAATAAAAATTCAATCGTATCAAGTTTTTGCCTCAGTATGTACAAAAAAAAAACACGATTCAGTTAGATGTTATAATTTAAATTTAAAAGAAATCACATCCGATTTTGATAATCGTCTTATAGGACATTGAGAGAAAACATGAGAAACGGAATTGAATTTATTTGAGTTATTGGCCTTGCAGATTTTTAGATTTTTTTGATAAAATTACCTATTCCTGCAGTAGNTGCATTGTATTTTGTTCTTTAGGGCAGATATTACTTGAGGGACATAATCATAAAGAAAAATAATGTTAAGTGATATATATTACGATATTTATGTTCAATTTACATTCTCGAAACGAGAGATAATGCAATCGAAAAATTTTCTGTGCTATAATTTAATAGATTAATGAACTTTGTGTTCAGGTGGCATTGCATTGTTAAAATCGCATATATTTTACATTAACAATTGATATCCTCAAAAAATTTACTATCATATTCTGATAAGTTTCATTATTAATTGAATTGATTGTATTGACAAAATTACAATGAGAATTTTCAAAAAAGAACAGTCTACTGCACTACTAGTCTAAAATTTAAAACTAGCAATAACTTTTTAGGGATATATTAATTGGTTGTTTATGAATTTCTTATGGATTTTCTACTTCATACATGTAATAATTTTTTTTCTCACTTAAAACGGTCTATCACACTGCCAACCTACAATTTGAAACTAGGCAATGACTTTTTAAGGATACATTGATTGGTTGTTTATGCATAGCTTGTAGATTTTCAAGATCATAAATGGAATAATTGTCTTTCTCATTTTTGTACAGAAATTTTATCGAATTTGAAAATTTTTCCTGGAACATGATGTGAATAATGATGAGTTATATTATATTTTGTATACGTTCTTATTTAACCAGATGTTGAACGCACAAAATTTTATTAAAATCGTAAGGAATTATTGAAATTTACGACTATTCAGTCTTATAGTCTACTTCTGAAAAACAATAAGATAAGTTAAACAGGCATAGATAATTCATTGTTTTGTGATATCAACTGGATTGCAGAATCAATGCAGCTTGATTTCAATTGGAAGATTTTAAATGGGGTTAAGTTTTTTATATTTACGGAAAAAAAATTACAATTTACCTTTTTATGGGTTCACTCCTTACCAAAGGTGTTCTAATTGCAAGTTCACTTTTATCATCTTTAGGTAACTATTGTTTTTTCCTGTTGTTTAATTTGATTTAGGTACCCATTGCTTGGAAGATTTTAAATCGAGTTAAATTTTTTACACTTATGAAAGAAAAATTGCAATCATTCAACTTTTTTTCGATTCACTTGTTACTAAAGGTGTTCTAAATGCAAGTCCTCTTTTAACATTTTTACGAATTCCACTTGTTTTTTCCTGTTTCTTTATTTTGATGTCGATACCCATTGTTTGTTTCTGCTATTTAATTTGATGCTTAAAAATTCCTTCATAGAACTTTTATTCCATCATAAGATATTTTCCATTTCCAACTTTTGGTAATATGAGATATAAATGCTATCGCTGCTTTTCTGGTGCAATTCATAACAGAGGGTATGCACTGCTCCCATTAAAAATGTTCGGAACAATTTAAAATCGACTCAATTAAGTTCACAGACAGCATTTTAAATATTTCTACATGAAATTGCAGGTTATGCTCTTTTTAGATTTGCGGCTACTAAAGTTCTTTTTAAGATAATTCCAAATATCAAAAGATTTTACAAACGTGTAAGCAATTTTTTAACAACTAGTTGTAAATGCATAAATCCATGAATAATTTAGAACATTTTTAGCTTCTTTATTTAAAAAGATGAAATATAATCACAGTTTTACGTAAAAAATATTTTTAAGCGCCTTTTTCAAGCGCCTTTTTCAAGCAATTTGGACTGACATTGACAGCTCTTCGTCAAAGCAAATACAAGTGTCATAAAGAATGATCACAGTAGTTAAGGAAGATAAAGTGATCGCAATGCAAATTTTTCAAAGCTATATATGGTCTAGGAGTAAGGAGAGATGCATGATGTTCATGTTTATTTTGATTGGCAGTACGTTGAATTTCACCATTTTTTTGACAGGGTGTTTAATTTTAAGGCAACTTTTGTTTAATTTTTTTAATTAAATTAAAACAAATTTTTATTTACTTTTTTTTAAATTTATTGATTTTATTTCCTTAATTGTTGTATTTTGAGTAGTGTTCATTTTATTCAGAATGAATCAGGCAGAGCTAATATTCTTTTTTTTTAATTTCCGGCCTTAATGGACTAATTCTGTTTTTTTATTCGGGGATTTCCCCAACTATCTGAATAATTTGAAAACGCGATTGATATCAGTTTGTTCTACAAAAAAAAATCAACAGCATTGATGAATGAGATGATCCGCATACGTTTCCATACTTTACAAAAAGAAAACATTAACTTTACTGGATAGGATTGTAGCTCACTTTTTATTCTTATTGGATTTTGCGTGAAAATATAAATGCAAAAAACTCATATAACTAAAATGTAAAATATATAAGACTTAATTTTCTAAATGAAATATTTAATAGTGCGAGGTTAAAGGGTTTGATTACAATTTTTATTGTTAATTGAGTAAATTTGTATGGCTAATATAAAGTCAATAGTTATGAACTTATTTAGTCAGAATTGACGAATTTTAAGCTTGTAATTGTGGAATTGTTCGAAACAGAAGGAATTGAAAAGTTTATTATTTTATTTCTTAAGTACAAAAGGTATAATGCGCCTAGGTACTTGCCATTAGCAGGTGCTAATATGCAAAAGCAATTTTTTAGCATACATAAAATGCCCCATATTTCTTTGGGGATCTTAGACTGAAGTTGTACAATAGTTTGCAATCTCCTGACCTGTTTCAACTTTGGTCTCAACTTTAGTTACAAGATGTCTTGAGAGTATTGTGATAGCCTGCTCTAGCTATAATTTCTCTGCAGTATAAAATCTAAAGTGCTTTCTGAAATCACAAAATTGTCGATGTTCGCAGGTAATTATCGTCTTATTTCGTCTGGGCAGTATATGAAATACAATGTGCTTACTTTACTGATTTTATGGATGCATGAATGAAAATATCAGTTCCCACTAAGTAAGTGGTCAGAAAGTATAAGACTTGTTCATCAAATTAGGACCATTAGCAATCTTTCTAAGTTTTCAGAAATATCTACTTATAACACAATTAAATTTAGAGATTTTCTAATTCTGCCATTAATATTTTAAATGTAATATAAAATAATTAAGACGTGATCATATTTTTATTCCTTTTAAAGATAATTTTTTCACCTTATTATTCTAATGGGTGTTATTTGTAAAGTTAATTTATGTCACTATAAAAAGTGAGCGGAAAATTCATAGTGCACTATTATTTATAGAAGCGTTTAAATTAATTGATTATTGCATTTATTAATTTAAATTAAATTGAATGGGAAATTTTTTTCCTGAACTCTTATCATTTTTACATTCTCATAAATTAAAAAATTTAAAGAAGAACAAAACAAAATTTTGAATGAAATTGAAATATTCATTAAACTAATTTGAATTTAAAAATAAACCAAAAACAACTTAACGAAATTATTATCGCAATTTAATTGGTTTGCTTTTTGCTATAATTAATTTTTTTTTTAAAACAATCAAAAAAAGTATTTAAATTGAAAATTTCAAATTACGCGCTTTTTATGAATTTACTTGTTTTCAGAACATTGGCAAAATGTCAGCTGTCACACAAAGCTTGTTTTCGAAATCTAGTTTGATTCAGCTGTGCCGAAAACAATAGAAAATTGATATTAAAACGCATAATTTTAGCGGGTTTCTTTTGTAATTTTTAATAAATATTTTCTATAATTAATTTTTTTTTGCTAAATGAGTGTTCAAAACAAATTAATGGATGTTGATGATGATTGCGATATATTTGCTGGTGTTACAAAATTTTGTAATAGTAAGTTGAAATAAATAGAAGTTTTTCCTTTTAAATATTCAAATTATTTTTAAGGCAATTTCGATGAAATTATTGATAAAGCAGTAAAGGATAATGTCGAAGAGTTGGATGATATTGGATCTTCTGAATTTGATTTTGATTCTCCTGTTGTTACTCAGCCAGTTTTAGTGAAAAATGCAAATTCTAAGAAAAATAAAAAGTCTTGTAAACAATTGCATACTTCAAAAAGAAGACAACATAAGAAAAATGAAAACCAGTCCCCTGTTAAAAATATTGAAGAAAATAATGAAAACATCATAAACGAAATAAATTCTACTACAAATGTAAGGAATATTGAAGAAAATTGTACAGAAATAATATTGCTTCAACCAGAAAAACAAATAGAATCTTGCCCTGCTCCAAGAAGAAAATCAAGTAGAATACAAGCAAGAAACGCAGAACAAAATGTTCATACTAATATAAGACCTGAAATAAATCAACGAGGTACAGCACGAAGACAATTTTTGGCTGAAAGAGTAGCAAGAATGAATGTTGTAGATGTTATAGATTTGGTGACTAGTCCATCACTTCCGTTGCTTAATTTATCAACAGTGGTAAAAAATTCACGTTTTAATGTAAAAAAAAAAATAGAAAAAACCAATAATTAAATGCATATTTTTAGATAAATGTTGATTCAGATGAGGAAAATCATTCAGCTTCAGTTACTACGGCACCAAAGAATTTAGAAGATTCGTTTGAATTAGACAATCCGGAAATTCCTGTTAAAGTTAAGTGGGAAGGACATATAGAGACATTCCAACATAGAAAGGTTCTTTGACTATAATTAATTTTATTCGAAAGAAAAAAATAAATATATNTGCATATTCTTAGATAAATGTTGATTCAGATGAGGAAAATCATTCAGCTTCAGTTACTACGGCACCAAAGAATTTAGAAGATTCGTTTGAATTAGACAATCCGGAAATTCCTGTTAAAGTTAAGTGGGAAGGACATATAGAGACATTCCAACATAGAAAGGTTCTTTGACTATAATTAATTTTATTCGAAAGAAAAAAATAAATATATTTTATATTTTTAGTATCAAAAATTTTTAGATATAATGAAGATTTTTGCAGAAAGAGAAAATTCATCTATTAATAATATCGTTTTGAACATTGATGATAGAATTATAAGACTATCCGACACACCAGACTCAATCAATTATAAAATCTTTCAATTTATTTGTAAGTACATTTAATCAATTTTACATTCCAAAGGTAGTTCATCAATTTTTATTTTTATTTTTAATTTTTTTTTTTTGAATTGATTTGATTTGCTATCTAATTAGCAGTAAATAAGCCTTTTAATTAATATAATATAATTATTTTTTGTATTATTACTTAATCACCTAGTAGAAAATTTTGATAGAAGTTTTTAGATTCGGCCGAGATAATTACCATTTCACTATGGGTCTATTCTATAAAATTATTACAAGTCTAATTTTTCATATATAACATGAGCACTTTAATAATTTCGTAGTTTCCAAGTAATAATTAAAGGAAACAAAATGAACTACCATAAATTTTGGTAAAACTATGATCATATAACAAAAATATAACACAATTATTTTTATATTAACTTTCGTTTTTGAGATGGAATATATCCACCATTTTTACGATAAAAAATAAATCTTGGGTAGCTTTAAACCATTTCAATCCTTTGGCTACTAAAAAATTCCTACAAAACTGTACGTTTCTACCCAAAAAAAACGAACACACTTAATTAGTAGATAGTAAGCATTAATTTTTACTATTACCCCTTTACACGGGATGTGTGGGGTTTTTTGGCGGATCTTGACTCATACATCTATAAAACGTGTAGTTATGCTACCTGAGCTCATTAGTAACGAGTAAAGGGCGACGTTACATGTATTTTTAAGGAAAACGTTCGCCTCGTTAGTAAGTGTGGGTGATTGTTTTACTTTTGGTCAGATGCTGGAGAATAAATTCATGAGGCCATACACTAAAGTAAAAAAAAGTTTCTATATACTGTCACTCCTATACAATGGTGAATAGCACCGATAGTATTTTATTATAGTACTTTTAAATTTTTAAAAAGATAAAATAAATATTTATTATTACCATGTACCCCAATAATATAAAAATTGTATGCTGTGCAACTAAATGATACATTTCTGAGATTTACAATTTAATCCTTAATCGAGGGTAGGTAAATATAATTACGAAAAAACTAAAAAGCAAATCTGAGTGCAATTGTAAAAAGCAAATACAAAGGAATTGCATCGTTTAATTTCGCTCATTACCTTACGATAATGTTTTAAAAAAAGTTTCTTTTATGCTTCATTTTTTTTAAAAAAAAAAAAGAAGAAATTAGGAACAGAAATCAGTTTAATTATATTGAAAGTAAGTTAGAATTAGGAAANTTTCGCTCATTACCTTACGATAATGTTTTAAAAAAAGTTTCTTTTATGCTTCATTTTTTTTAAAAAAAAAAAAGAAGAAATTAGGAACAGAAATCAGTTTAATTATATTGAAAGTAAGTTAGAATTAGGAAAAAAACCAAAGGATTTTTTATAATTGCCTAAATAAAGAAGAAAAAAGGATAAAACGAAGGACGAAACATATTAAAAATTAATGTCGTGTTCACAGATGTATCTGTTACACAGCGTATTCGTAAATAATTTTAAAATATCTTATGGCTAAAGTAAATGAAAACATTATGTTATAAAAAAGTTGTTCATATTTTGTAGTTCTTTTTCACTTTTTGGAAAAATCAGTTCATACAAAAATTTTCTGGTCAATATGCCTTTCTTGAGTTAATTGCTCATTGATGATACCCGTATGTATCTCAGAAAAGTTTCGTTGTATCGTCTGTTGATGATACTTGTCGCTAAAGGATAAATGGCTTCCAAATTTTTTTCCATATTCATGTATCAGATTAGCCTATAAGTTTGTGAGTTTTTCTTGATTAGAATCTTATTTAGATTTGTACTGTGAATTTCATTCTATTCTAATTTAATAGTTTCCATAGAATTAGTTCGTTCTTATTTTCTTTATAATATTTTTATGTGTTGACAGATTTTAAAAATTAGCGCTATTTATTTTATTTCGCNTTTATTTTCTATATAATATTTTTATGTGTTGACAGATTTTAAAAATTAGCGCTATTTATTTTATTTCGCTAAAATTTAAGACGTTAATGAATACTTTTAGTAAATTAATCTTATTTTGAAGCTTTCTAATCAATCCAAAAATTAGTGGAATAGTTTTGCTTCTAGCAAATGATAAATAACAGACGTCTTTAGTTTAATGTTGCCTATAATTGGCTATCACCTGCTTATTTGAAAATATAATAGAGAAAAATGAACCGTAGATCTCATTAATTTGTGGAGTATGACTAGAGAAGTATAAGAAATATACAATTGTATCTACTGCAGATGTTGTTTTGGCTATTATAGGAAATTCATTTTTACATTACACATTTATAGCAAAAATGATATGTTTAAAGGAATGTTTTAATCAATCGAAACTATCATAGGTGATAAATGATATCTCTTTAATTTATATAATACGAGTAGAAGACAGAATTATCATATTTATTATCTTTTTATAGGCGGAACATTTTATTTGAATTCTTAAATTATCGCAAACATAAATCAAAGCGGAGAAAATAAATTCTTTTTAATTAATTTAATTAAATTTATTTATTGCATAGGTGGTAGGAAATTAAATTCATCAAGTCTTTCATCATTGCCTACAACAAAGAAAAATCTAGATGAAATTACTTTAAGAATTCAATCTGATATGTGGAAGAAACCTCTTTTAATGGCATTGAAAAAAGAAGATTCATTTAAAATTCTTTACATTAAGTGTTCGGAGGAGCTTAAAGTTCCAATAAATAAAATAAAGTTAAGGTAATTTATATTAAAATTTTTGTTAACAACTTAAACTTATATGAAAATTTGTATATTTGCAGTTTTGATGGTGATCCTTTAGAGATAAATTGCAATCCAAATGATTTAGATCTTGAGGGAGATGAACTTATTGATTGCAGATTATTAAGATAGTAATGGGTTTTAGCTATCTTAAGATATAACATTAAACATTAATATTAGCATGGGTATCATAGATTTTGATGTGATAATCCCATCTTATTTTATTTATTAATATTTTTCTCTATTTAATCGCATTGATTTATTTGTTATTTGAATAAAAAAGAGAGAAATTTCGAGCTAAGAAGGTTTTACATTTATCTGAGTTTCCAAAAATAAAAGCTCGTAATTTTTAGTTTTGTATGAGAAAAGCAAGACTGTATTAAGTTTTTTTTTTTAAATATTGCCTGTAGATTTAAGTGATAGCAAAAGTAAAAACTAAAAATAATAAAATATTTCAATTTATAGTAAATAAAATTGTTATTTTCATTATTTTATTGAATTTGTTGCAAATGAAACTTGTTGGTATTAACTAAGTTGAGGTATCCAAATTAATTGAAGTATAGAAAAAAAACAAAACATTCAAACAATAAATTAAAGCGCCTTTAAAAAACGGGTATTGATGATCAAGTTCAACCTTACATTGATCAATCAAAAACAATTTAGGAAGCATTTATATTCGAAGTTTTTCGCAGTTTTCTTGATTTGCCAATCAAATTAAGCGCAAATTAAGTTGAGTGAATGATTTAATTTAGGAAAATTTAAGATTATTATTGATCTTGTGAATTATATGGATTTACATTCCAGCTGGAAAAAAGAAATTATTTTGGTTTACAATAATTACTTAACAAATTGAATATAATTACTACTAGACTCTATAAATTCAATGTAATTAGTCTTAAGATTGATTTTTATAACTTTTACTGTATTTTAAATTCTGAGAAGGTTTCTAGTAAAACTTTTCTCCTAGCTGAAATTTCTCTTGAAACCGAGATACATTGTAATTAAAATATTAAAATTGTATAAAAATATTTTTATGTTAACATGCTACTCAGTTAAATTTTTTTTTCTTGAAATCTATTTACATCTGTTCAGTTCGCATATTAATTTTGTTCATGTTCAACTTGAAACTACTTTGATCACTGTAAGCAAACGGAAGTATATAATTTAAATCTACTAAAATGATAAAGGCATCAATGTTGCAAGGAAGTAAAGTGTCTTAATATTGGATGCTTTTTCTTTAGCTATCAAATGGAGAATATGTTCGAGACTTGACCAAACTATGTGCTTTTCTATATTATTTTATTCTTTGTTAAGTTTTTCTATTGTAGTTAGTTAGTGTAAACAACAATTTTGTGTAAAAGATATCCTCACCACATACTCATTCGAAGTCATCAACGACTCATAATCAAGTATATATTTTTTTTGTTTTACTTGAGATTGATT
Organism: Holcocephala fusca; assembly: GCA_001015215.1. Classification (NCBI taxonomy): domain Eukaryota; kingdom Metazoa; phylum Arthropoda; class Insecta; order Diptera; family Asilidae; genus Holcocephala; species Holcocephala fusca. The sequence goes on from JXPE01014717.1 coordinate 11,321, forward strand.
AAATCTAGTCAATGCGAGTAATGTTAGTTAATGTTGCTTGATTGCTGTTATATGTGCTCAGTCTAAACTTAAAGTTTACTTAGCTACAACTTTTCTTATATATTAAATTTATTTGAAATTCTAATAATTGGGGACCATTTTTTTATTACACGTAAAATATTTTTGAGAGTTGTGTCTACCTCCTTGATAAGTTTATTAAGAAAGTAAAAGTTTCTATTGTAAATACAAACCATTGAATTTTTACGTACTTTTATATTTTTGCTTTCAAATCTTCAATTTATTTTTCTACCATTGACTTAAAAATTTTTATAGTATCTTCCATACTACTAAACTTTTTAAAATACTATTAATTGCTTTTTATTTTGTTTTTAAATATTTCTATTTCTATGAATCTTAAAGTCTATGATAAAAATATTAGATGGATCTGGTTGTTGGTAATTTTTCTTTAAAATATTTTATGATTGCAATTAAAGTGTTTCACAGGTTTAGATATACTGAAATGTTATTAAGAAACTATTCTACTTAAATGGATTAAAAATTAAATTTACGATTGACCGTTAAATTAAATGGTTTTACAAGTAATAGTACTTATTTTTTTTCTTTCACATTCAAAAACGATTGAAAAGCAGAAGTCATTTGTTAAGATACCATTGAAGAAAGAATACCCTGAAATTAAAGAATTTAAAAGAGCGTAGAAACAAATTATGGTTGCTTTCTGATAATACGTTTTTATTGCCATTCAATTTCTATTTGTAGATCAGAAATGACATTGATTTTTTAGGAAAGATAACTTGTATATATAAGTTTCTAAAATTTTTAGTTTTTTAACCAAGAATTTAGTGGTAGTCATTTCAAGACATAATACCCAGAAGTAATGAAATAAAGCGCATTTTATATGAATGCAATGCAATGATGACGATTGGTCTATACTAAAACCAATGACTTTGTGTAAAGACTAAATTGTAAAATCAGTTTTTACGAGAAGAATCAAATTAAAATAATCCTTGGTTTTTTTTTTCTGAATGGAAAATATGAAATTAGACTTCCGAATTGAGCATAGGATGATAATGGCACTTATCTTTTGGTTTTAGATTAGGGCAATAAGAAAAAATAATAAAAACTCCTACTAAATTCAAAACTAAAAATTTAGATCTAAGGTAGTATGAATGTTTTAGACTTTATCATTGATCGTTTTAATCAACGGTATTAGAAGGAGAGTAATAATATATTCTGTCCTTAGAAGTGATAAAGAAGTTTCAGGTTAACAACACAAATCATATCTTGTTATTCGAGTTGGAGAAAACTATCTACAATTGAACAGCATACGGACGATGTGATTGATTTTCTTCATCAACTGAAAATAGATATAAAGATTCTCGATTAAAGAAGACATTTCTTATTAAAAAAAAAATAAAAGAAACTATTAGACCCACTGTATTATTTTTTTAAAGACTGAAAAATACGTGAATTTCAATATCATTTTTATTTATTAATTTGTTCTGCGTAGTAAGGAGTCGTATACTGAAATTAATGGGGTTGCAAAATGATGGCAGAAAGATTCAACAAAAAAAATCAAATTTTCCTAATATTTCTAGGACAAAATGATTAACACTTTCGTCCCGAAAAATTCGTACCTGTTTTTAAGCATTTATTTATGTCAAGGGATATTGTTTTTATTCATTTATTCAAGTTATTATGTTACCAGTTGTGATTTTAAAAGACTCTTCTGGCTCATACTTTAAAACTTATTTTCGATGAACTCACTTTTGAATTAATTGTTTAGGCTTGAAACGAGTAGATGCTCAAATTTTGTTGGGTAGTTTTAAACAGCATTTTTAATTTTGATACTCAAACAGCTTCGAGTGAGTTATACTCATTGGTTTTTCATTCTATTAATTTCTGCTTATTTCATAGGACATTCATCTATTCCTTAAGATCCTACTAAATAGAGGTTCCCTGCTTTTGTTTACTGATCCTTAAACTGTGTTTGTTTCATTGCAAGCAAAGTGTGTCAAATAAAAGAAATCTAAAGATTTTACATAATATAAATCCTTCTATAAATTTTATTACATGAAACCTCAAACAATGTGACTGTGATGCTTCTGGCGCCCTTTTGGTTTTTTTTTTTTATGTAGAAAATATTTACAAAGGAAGTACCCAACAGGTATGTGCCAGTCGCATTATAAAAAGGATACTAGTACTAACACCATTCAAGGTGCAATCTTCTTTGGTTCTTAAAGTTAATGTAAGTTCCGTCCATTCTATAAACAGCTGCTGGCAGTTTGTTTTCCTCATTTCTCTATAGAAAATAATGAAATTCATTGTTCAACCATTTCCGCTTTTTTAAAGGACGATCAAAATGAAAGAGTTTCACATCCTTTTTGTCGTTTTTTTCTT
>JXPE01014894.1:0-11179 GCA_001015215.1 Holcocephala fusca
GGTATCTAAAATTGGTTATTAGAATCCATTTTAGGATAAGACTGGTATAGGGTGAAAGCTAAGAACAAATTGCAAAAATGAACCTGTTTTGCTATGACTATAAGGGATGAGATCTATATTGCATGTCCAGTACTAACGGCCAGAAATTTCAGTTGCACAGAAATTATCTTCTGGAAATTAGACTAGTAGACCTATATCTAATTACAAAGTTTCTTTTATGCTGAAACGATGAACCAAGAGAAGATTAACTCAATTAAGGAAAGGGAACAATGAAGGAAATAGTAAATGACATCTTGTAAAATCAAAAATTTTGCAATGACTATAAGGGATGATACTGTCATTGCTAGTCCAGCACTAATGGCCAGAAATTTCAGACGTACAGGAATTATGTTTCGAAAACTGTACAAAATTATTTTGAATTCAAATGGAAACACATCTGTAAAAGTTAATTTTCCAACTAACTTACCATTGGTTTAAATATTTCTTTTTTTTTTTAATATTCCAGATTTCGTGTCTGTTTCTATAATCCTTTCGAAAGATGTGGTATTAACACACCTGTCCTATAATGACTTTTGAAATTTTGTTAAAAATATTGTTAAAAAAATTGATCGTATACTTCGGCACTTTTATATATGAATTAAGTTTTAACATCGAAGTTATTACTTTATGATTGATTCTTTGATTCTGATATACTTTTGTCTCATTACTTTTCATCCTGGAAAAATTCATATATGATATTAATCCATAATTACAATATTAAAAAATTATTTATCTTATCACCGTGATCAATTCTTTTATTTCCACTCATAGCTTTTTGTATCAATGACGTTATTTTGAAAATAAGCTTAAATTTTTTCACGTAATATCAATTGTTTTAACAGGTGTAAATTTTGTTTTATTAAAGTGACGTTCAATATTGCTAACAGACGTCATAAATTCATTTTAATTTCATTAATCTGGTTGGAAATTTCCAGTCTTTAATAAAAACAAAACCTTCAGAATCTTAAGTTCATTAAAATACCAAAATTTTATTAATAATGTAAATTAAGCGTTAAAATATTTCGGGGAATAACTTTTAATAATTAATTTAAACTTTCACTCTAAGATCATTTAAAACACCTTAAATTTAATTACGTGGAAAAGATACTCGTAAATAATAGATCTAAACTTTGGATGTATTTTAAGAAATTTCACTTAAGAAACGAGTACAAAAAATAAGCTGTGCTGACAATAAAATTGAATACAGGCTCAAAAAACTCATCCATTCTTTGGAAAAAATTAAAATTAAATTTCATCCAAATGCTCTGAGTATTGACAAAATCAATAAATTAGTTCAATTTTTCTTTTAATATATTAAACCAATCAAATAAGAATTAAATGTTAAGGCAACTCATAATCTTGTCACCTATATCCCCAAATTAAGGCTACGAAGAACCTTATCCAGCTCGAAATTGCTTATTCTCAAAAGAATACATCCTCAACATTCTTTAAATAAAATTTCCTTAAATTTGAGAATTAATGGTTTGAAAATGTTTCACCTTTTTTTTCTTATCATAAAAGCTTATCATTCTGTGATTTTTTATCTAAGTGCATGCTTTCAAGTGTTGAATTTTTTTTAGCGACTTTATCAATGCAAATTTGATTAAATAATTCTGCCAGTTAACAAAAATGAATTCTTTAATAAAGTTCTTATCAAAACAAAACATTTCTTACTCGTATGCTCAATAAAATTAAATTCAATATTAGAAGATTTTAGTAGAAATTTCAATTCGACTTGATTAAACGTTTCGTGATTCTATGTCTTCCTAATGATGCCATCAAATGAAAAACTCAAAAGTAATCGACATTCGATTGATATATGCTCAACATTTTCTTCGAATACAAATATAACCCCAAATTCTTGGCAGGACTTTCTATATAACTTTAAGCTATGATATTAACTCTTCCTCAATAATTGAACTTACCACGAAATCTCTTTAGACTTACATTTCTTATTTATCTGACAATCTATCTGAGTAAAATTAATTTGACTCTATAAATCTATTTAATTCTGTGTAAAAATCTACTAAAACCTGAACCAATCTTTCTATTTAGGTTACTGTTTAAACATTTTCAAAAATCCTATAAGTAACCAATGACTTAAATCTTAACAATATCTTATTGACTACAGAATAATTCTTTTAATTTTTTATCATTGGTATACCAAAAAATATAATAAAATATAGAGCCTCCAAGTATGTCCTTAATCACTTCATTTTAATCCAAATAGATAAAACTTTCTAAACGAATAAATCCAAAATTGAAAGTTTCTTTTTAAATATTTGGGTTCAGGGTATACGACGACTATGATTAAAGAATTTTTACTAGTGGATATGGAAAATTATTCGGTCATTGAAAAAGTCGATAAAATCTTGGAAAAAACTCAGCGAGATCGGCATATAAGCAACTATAATATTGCTAAAGAACTAATGAATGGCCACAAAATCATTTTGAGCCATTAGCATAAAATTGGATACAAAATGACACTGGATATCTGGTTGCCACATAAATTGACTTAAAAAACTTTACTGGACAAATTTAAGATGTGATGCAAAACCGAACTAGGTCAAAACATGTTGAGGCTTCACAAAAATTGGCAAAAAGTCAGGGATGACCTTAAAAAAAAGATAGGCTGAGTATTTGGTGAGATTGAAAGGGAATTATCCATTATTATCACCTGGCCAAATAATTAATTCTGAGCGCTACTATTAACAATTAATGCGACAAAACAAGCAATTGAGAAAAAACTGGCCAAAATTAATTAATACAAAATATGTTGTATTCCATCATGACAACACCAGATCACACACATCATTGATCACTAGGCAAAAACTGACAGAGCTTAGCTGGGATGTTTTGATACATCTGCCGTGCAATCCAGACTTTGCACCATTGCATTCCTTGCAGAACAATCCTAATAGTTTGACTTTAAATGGAAAAATTCACTTTTGAAAATTAGTTCTCTGGGTTAGTTGCCTGTAAGTCACAAAATTTCTACATTGATGGGGTAATAGATTTTTTTTCGGAAAAATGGGGAAAGGTTATTGATCAAAATGGCATATATTTGATTCAATAAAGTCATTTAAAATACAAGAAAACTCTGTTTCATGTCAAGTCAAATGAGTGACCGACATTTTTGTGTCATCCATTATAAGGGAAAAACTGATCGTCCAGGGAAGTAAAGAACAAAACAGTTTTTTAAAGAGAAGTAAACAATAAAATGATCTTAAAAAGATATTAAGAAATAAATGATTTTCTGAGAGAACTAAATGATAGTAAAATGTTCTTATTGCCAAATGATAAATTTTTTTTATTCGAAACCAAGTATTTTTCACATTAAAATTTAATTTTCGATATACTTCTAACCAGCCTGTTAAGCAGTGTCTTTCAAAGACTCTTAATTTTTCCATTATTAAGAGTAATTTTATACTAAATTTGGTTTAATTACAGCTTAATCACAAATAATTTTTACTTCTTCATCCAAAATTTGTTAGACAAAAACTGCTTCTACTTTGATTAGAGCTAATTTTTGCTTCACTTATTTCCAGTTTTGTGCGCAAATTAACACAGAACTCAAATCAAAAAAGATCATTACATGCTAATGACGTAGAGATATGCAGTATGATCAAGAGAAATCTCATATTAAATTCCATAGATATGGCCTTCAAGCTTGGAATTTATCAGACAGCTGCTTTGGATTACATTAAAAGGCTTAAGTTTGGATCAAAACTCTTTGAAGAATTTCAATATTTTCTTAAAATCCTGATTATAACAGAAGTGAGTTGTTTTTTTGGATCACTTGCTGATTGTAAATGAAAAATGAATAGCAGCTAGAAAAAGATTTTAAGTTTACTTACAGCTTATATGCAGTAGAAGAATTTAAAAGAAAAAAGAAGGTGGTTAATTCTGATCGTAATTGTTCCCTACTTGATATTCTCAACACAAAAATTCAACGTCCAACATAAAAAGTATAATTCTTCATAACGACAACGCTAAACCGCATATGGCAAGAATAATAACACAAAAAAAATGGGTTGGGAAACTTTACATCAGCCTCCAAATTTTCCAATATTGCAGCATTGGGCTACCACTTTTCCAGATCACTGAAAAATTTTCTTCTGTTGAAGTAAATTCACAAATTATAAGTGTGTCCAAATGGCAATTGAAAGCTACTTTCCATTTTACTTGGACCATTGGATGGTTCGTGTAGAAGAACTGGTGAATTACCGATAAATACTGTGAGAAAACAAAAAGGAGTTTTTCGGGATTGGAGAGTTATTGCAGTCGATCCCAAAATTCAGAACGAAATAATTTAAACTCGTAACTCTTAAGCATACACAAAAAATTTATTAAATCATATTTAGGAAAAATGTTAGGAGAATAATGTAACTTCAGTAGACATACAGACATACAGAAAAATCCTTAAAGAGATTTCACATTTTCATCAGCCATTCAAAAACATTTGTGAAAGTTATGATTTTTTTAATATGAAAATCCAGACAACAAGCGATGACGAAGATAGGACGATTTTCGTACAAAATCATGCCCAAGAAGATCTTTACAAAAAGATAGTATTCTATCTATCATCAGAAAATCCGGATAGATGCTTTTCCTTTTTTTTTAGTTTGCCGAAATCCTTACCATATCCAAAATTATTCATATCGATCAGATATTATAAGCGAAATATGCATAATTTAAATAAGAGATATAGAAATTTCCAAGACAATAAAGCTATTATTATTGCTTCAAGGGAATCGTAAGAAATACGATCTTATCTGACTGATCCATTTACAAAATTTAAGGACTCAAACTCCATTGTACAACTGGTACAGTGATACATGCGTAGCGCAAAATCAAAATATACAAATGGCATTGATAAGATTAAGAATTGTCTAGTCCTCGAAAAGTAACATTAAAATCATCGATCATAAATTATTACTTTTGCTATCATTTTGAAGATTTTGGCATTATATTAATGGCAATAACGAAAAAATTATTTCTTGTGCACTCCTGAGAATTATAATAAAACTATAAAACAATGTCGCGGGAGATAATTTATATGAAATTAAACTTGAAAATTTCATTTCAGCAAAATTTCTAGAAGATGCAGTTCAAAAATTAACAGGGAATACTAAAGGAGAAAAAATAAGCTGGCTGGAAATATGAAACTGGAGCTAAAGATCGGCCATGAAACATTTTAAACCACTCAGCCTAAAGCTAGCTTCAAATAGAACTTCGATGTTTGGGTGCCACAAAAATCAACAAAAAAAAAACATGTATTGAATTTTCATTTGTGAAGTCTTTGCCAAACGGAACGAAATCGACTCATTTCTTAAACGAATGGTGAACTGGAGATAAGATATGAATCACATAAGACAATATTGTGTGAAAACGATCGTGATCAAAGAGCAGTGAAATGGTTCAAACAGCGGGAAAATCAGGATTAACGACCCATAAAGTTTTGCTGTATATTTGGTAGGACTGAAAAGGAACCATCTATTGCGAGCGGATTCCATATGTCCAAACACTAAGTTAGGACTTTCACTGTTAACAATCGGACCATTTGAAACTAGTAATTGAGTAAATGTGGCCAGAATTGGTCAACAGAATAAGTGCTGTATTCCATCAAGCCATACACATTATATTCCGGACCCTAGCACTAACAGATTACAATCTTTTTTTATAATTGCAAAATTTCCTTAGGGATAAGAAATTTGCATCAAGGGAACATTTTAAAAATCGATTAATCGACTTTTTCTCCAATAGGTACGAGGGCTGTTATTTATAATTTTTTTAAATCCCTTCAAATGTTATATGAATTTCTACTTAATGTATGTCTGAATCAGAGACTGTTTCATAGTCTTTGACATTAATTTTTAATTTCCAATTATTGCAAATATTTTGAATTTCATTGAAATCACTTTACAAGAGATGTTGAATTTTATCGACTTTATTTCCTGAATTTCAAATAATTAAATCATCTACAAATGCAATATTTGCTTCTAATATTTTTTAATATATGACTAACGCAAATGCTGTACAAAATATAAAAACCATCATGTTATTAGCATTGGTATTTCTCAAAGATCTGTTCGATCACCCACTCTTTTCCTTCTTTTCATTAAAGAACTTCTGTCAGTTCCTATGATAGTTTTCTTGATAATTTTTATCACTTCTTTGATTACATAGCTAATTCACAGACCATTGTTACTAAAATAATCATTGTAGTATGACTAATTCACTATACAACGACATCATTATAATTCTTGCCTGGGGCAGAGAAAGTCGCGTTGTGTTTAACACATCCAAAATCCAATGCTATTTACTGGCATTTAATTAGAACACTTACATAGATGGAAGGCATCTAGAACACTTAGTGCTCCGTAAACATCCTTTGTACTCGAATTTTCGGCAATCTCAATTGATCGGATCAAATCTTCTTAATTTCTAAGAATGCAATAAAATACCTCCCATTTCTTTCAAAAAAACATGTAAAAAACATGACACCCCCTCTAATTGAATCCAAATCCATGAATAGGATTTTAGGCTTAAACTTGAATGTAACTTTCTCATTTGGTCAGAGGCAGGATATATTGCATGGTCCGCTCTGGAAAGGACTTAAGGTCAAGCTTTCAGGCTTGTCGATGTTGTTTGTATTTCTTCCTATTAAATCCTTAAAACATCAACGTAAAGTCGCTTGTCCCTCACAAGATACTATTTAATCTTCATTTTAATATCTACGAAAGCATTTCTTTCACCCAACACAAGTACATCAGTTCACTTTCATTCCCATACTCTAAAACTTACGTTTGGTTGAACTGTTATGTTTCGTGTATCCTTCTTAAGCATATAACGACATGAATGTTTAACATCCTACAATCTCCTATTTTCCCTGCCAATTTTAGGCCAATGGAATCTAGGCCTTCGTTCCTAACTCTTGTTACCTAATAAACCATCTCTAACAATGCAGCGCCATAGACAATTACAATTTTTGGATCTTAAAATTTTCTAGTCATTTAAAAATTAGCAATGAAAGACAATCTGCGTCTAGTTGTACTTTAAATACGAAATATACAAATTTTCCTATTATTTTCTTTCTATATTCATCCATAAAATGTGTAGTTAATGTATAGTAGCTCGCCTAGTAAACAAGTAAAGGACATTAATATAAGTAATAAAAAAAAACAAGAGTTTTACCTCCGATATTCAGGGTAGGTGATTGCGTATTTTAGGGAAATCACCAATAAGTTTTGCTAAATTAGTTGATCTGAGGAATAATTTTATGTGATAATTTCATGAAGTCAAAATAATGGAGCAGATCCTACCCATACATTAAGGACCTCTTTCTTCAAGAGAAACTTAAGTGAGGTTGAATAATTCACATCAATGTGCACTCCATGAATAATTATTCTTTTATAACTGATAACTTAATAATAAAAAATAGTATTATCAGGACCATATATTCCATATGTAGTGTCCGGTGTAGGTGTACACATAACACTATATTACATTTAAAGAGAGGCAAAGTGGGATGAAACAACCACCTTCTCCTGGGCAGTTAAAGCGAATTTAGTAAAGGAATTGAACTGGTGACTAATGATCTAATGAAACCGACTGGTGCACGTTTTAAAAGTGCAAATTTTATAATGGCTTACCATTTGGCTGCGTATAAGACGAATTAGAAATCAGGGGGATAGAAAAGTTACCAAGATTCGTTCTGTTGTCTATTATTGAATTTGTTCTCACATGGGTTGTGTAGGTAGCTATGAGAATCAACACAGATATGTCGTTGAAAAGGACGAAATATGAAGTCTATCGAAAAAAGGAACGACTTTTCTATACTTTAAATAAAAGAGTTAACACGAAACTTAGATAGTAGAATAGTTCTCGATTTAAATATAATTTTCACATTTGAGAAAAGACAAAATGCACTGCATTCCTTACTTTGAACTAGATCCAAGAAAACACCTTTACTCTTATCAAGTTTGAGCCAACCATTAAATTTCGTAAATCTATTTAAAAAAAAAAAAACAACACAGATGTGGAACAGTCTACCATCTACTTGATATTTATTAGTAGTATTACAGACCGGATAGCTTCAATTTCTATGGATTGCTTTTTCTACCAAGGATATGGTGTGCACCATAAAGTCAACCCCTAAACCTTGCGTATATTATCAAAATGATAAAAAAATAAAGAAAGCCCTTATCAGGATGTGATCGATTTAATAAAAGTTTAATAAAATCTAATGCTTATGACAAAATTTAAAGAAATACCGTCGCACATTTATTATAAAATCAACATTCAGGCATATTCTTCGTTGATTTTTTCAATTAGTTTTATGAATTTTACTAGAAAAGAGCTTAGTACTGCTCATATTAAACCTAAATCTTGTAATAAAGACAAAAACCATTAATCTTTTGGATTGGATTTTATATTAAGATATAATTTCTATCATTTAATTATATTTTGATTCTAATTTGATCAAATGTAAATAAAAAGTGATTTAATATAATTATTTAGTAAATTCTGTTTTGTTTTTTTTCATCAATACTTACGCATTTTTGAATTAAAATTTAAATAATTTTACTACACTATTTTTTTAAGAATATCCTTACAAAATGAGTAATATAATATCCTCTTGTCTTGTCTCTCAAATCAATTCATCTAAATCGTTTTTAAAACCAAAAAGAAGTTACTTAAGATGGTAGGTACTCTTGGTTATGACGCTTAAATGTTAAATTCATCTACAATTATTTCAATATTCTGTGCAGAAATACAAATAACAATTTTCGTAACTTTATTTTTATAAAAAATGTTCTTTGATTTCATATTGGAGTNAAAATAATTTTACTACACTATATTTTTAAGAATATCCTTACAAAATGAGAAATATAATATCCTCTTGTCTTGTCTCTCAAATCAATTCATCTAAATCGTTTTTAAAACCAAAAAGAAGTTACTTAAGATGGTAGGTACTCTTGGTTATGACGCTTAAATGTTAAATTCATCTACAATTATTTCAATATTCTGTGCAGAAATACAAATAACAATTTTCGTAACTTTATTTTTATAAAAAATGTTCTTTGATTTCATATTGGAGTTTATTTTTCCCTAGTAATAATTTATTGAAGAAAACTGATGTGTTAGCTATCTTCAAGTTTATCTTCTATCATTCCATTCACTTAAGGGTCCCATCCATTAGCATTTATACATGTCAGTAAAGGATGATTGATGTACAGGAACGATAATGAATGTACAATATAATTCTTATGACTGATGATGTAAATTTTTATGAAAATCAATAAATTTTATGAAATTCTATCGGAAACCATACTGACAGTTGTAAAATATAGTGGACGTCCTAATATAGTGGATGTTCTAATATGAATTTTCATATATCACGCTTATTGTTTTATTTTTTCCAGTCTAAGCCCAATTTTTAATTCTTCATAGGTTCATAAGGACTATATTCTTTTTTCGAAAAACATGTAAGCCTGATGATTGATAGTCAAAACTTAATGAATAGTAAAAAATGATCGTTCTTACGGCATCGTGTACATTAATTTTATTGGGTTGATTTCTTTATAAAACTTCTTCTAAAACTTTCTTCATAAGACTCTACAAGTCTTTACTAGATCTCACTATAAGTACAACTTCAATGAAGTCTTTTACATATGTTTTTTTTATCTCAAGCTCAATTATCTTCAAATTAAATGAATCTGATTTTTTTAAAACAAAAAATTACCAGAGAAGCTTTTAATTAACAAACTAACAAAAAACTGACTCGATCACTGACTGATTCATAGAGAGAAAGTAATTTCACTGATCAATTCATAGATTTTTTTTTTTAAAAGTTCCAAAAGAAAAGAGCAGTATTATAATTTTATCTTATCTCGATTAAAACTGATCCTGGATTATTAAGCAAATTTCACTGATCATTCATGAATACAACATTAAGAGTATATTAAAAAAAAAAACTAATTACAATAAACTCAATCAATATTAACCCTTTGTGCTGCAATAACGAGATAGACTCGTCATGAACTTTTAATGTGTACTCGTATCTGAGAATATTTCAATATTCTTAACGAGTTTAAATGCTTTGAATGATTTACTAACTCACCTACCTAAAAGGATAAGATCACTTAGGATAGAGTTAGGATCGTAGTATACCATGAACATAAAACCACTAGAAAAGAAATGGTTTTCAGTAACTGAAGACGAAATAAAAGCATTTTTTACGCTATAGTTTATAGTCTCACAAGTAAAAAATCGGAAATAGAAATGATGTACTGGTCAAAAAAGCTAATAGTGAAAATCTCAATATTTTCACAAATTATGTCTCGTAGGAGATTTTTGGAAATATTACGTTTCATACATTTCACAGATAACGAAAAAATAGATGAAAATGATAGAGTGAAAAAAATTTGAAATATTGTTACTTTTTTAAATGATAGATTTGAAATACTTTATAGTTCAAAAAATATGGACATAGTACACGACTATAGTACACTATCGAACTATAACATTCGTGGGCATCCTTTACATGGTAACATATCCATCCAGTAGATTAATTACTAAATTTTGGGTATATTTTTCAGAACGGATTCCAGCAACTAAGATGAAGAAACTCCTTACTAAAAGATATCATGTATGCTAAAAACACAGCATAAGACGTGAAATTTCGTGGCAAGGTAAGCAATGCAAAATTGCTTTATATTTGCCACTATGTTATAAAAAATATTACACTTTGGAACATTAGCTACTTATTGCTTTTCATCTTTCTTCGGATAGTATAAATTGTAGTACTACTATACTAGTAGTTCATTTTTATTAGCCATAATAACTTAGTTATATCTAAACTACTACTACACTTTTAATATATAAAATGAACCCTTAATTTAAATACATCGAATTAGCTCTTTATATCATTTCATATTAGATTATTCAATAAGTTTTGCGGTTCGATAAGGGAGGACATTGCTACTATCTTACATTTTTTTGTTATGTCGCTACACTCTTCATATGAACGTATGTGAAGTTTTATTTCAATCTCTCAAATCATTTTTTGCTTACAAACCATTTAGTATTGACGTGTCATAGTATATTTTTACAATGGAAAAAATCAAGTATCCTC
>JXPE01014933.1:0-12903 GCA_001015215.1 Holcocephala fusca
ATGATCAAAAATCAATGAAATAGGACCAAACCAGTCAGATAAGGAATCTAACAATTTTAGATTAGTTTGGGTTAAGATTTGCAAAAATGAAAAATGTATGTTAGAGCCTTGGTTGGGCTGATCCAAATAAGAAAAACAATAATGTTGAAAAAAAAATTAATATGTCTCTGTACCCTCGCATGCCTTCTTGTTTGAGTTATAATTCCTGTAGAGTTTGTAACAGAATATTTTAAAGTTGTTTTCATTAGTTAGATACGTTTCAGAGATATCCTATATTCATCTATATTGAAAAATTTTTGCAGTTCTAGTTTGTATTTGGGAAGACTGTTTGAATTCCAATGGGCTATTGTAATCTCCTTTATTTGATGAGTTTCCTTAACATTTCAGTTTCTGTATTTAGCATTTTTTACTTTGCTTCGATGTTTTGTGTAAGCGATTAATACTTTTTGTTAATGTTATCAATATTTGCAACATTCCTTCATTTTGGTTGTTTGCTGTTTATTCGCCATTGTTTTTTGCTATATTTACATATGCGGATGTACCTCTTTTAAACATTGGTTTTTCTGATGGGTTTATTTGTATTATAATTATTTGTAGTATTTTACACTCTTACGTAAATAGACAATGGTTTAGTTGAATACTTTGGAGTTGAATCAGATTCATCGCTTAATGCTATACACGTTTCTCTTTACGTATCAATACTTGAAAAGAACGGTCAATTCCCGCCGACGCAGCTATCTTATTGCCTGCAGCATATGATTTTTGATCTGTCCTGTCAGTTTTAATGTTCCCCTGTTCGTCTTCTTCAAGGAAACTTATTTCATCACACGTCTTGTTATCAGACGTGCTTACACTTTCATTACTGTTTTTTCTCCCGGTATCAATACTGGATAAAGTTGGAGCATTTTTCTTAATTTTTCTTAATTTTTCTTAATTTTTTTAATATATTTATTCAAATTCAATTTTAATTTAATAAATGAGATTAGAGCTAGCTAAATGGTACATGTTTCGACTGAAAATTAATTTCTTGAAAAAAAACCTCCCCCTCAAACTATTTGCTCTACTCCAAGCATTTTTTTGTTCTTTTATAACTTGAAAACTCTTAAATATTCTACAAAAATTGCATTGCTAGTCAAGTCTCTCTCTCTCTCTCTCTCTCTCTCTCATAGTTTTAATTAAAATCACTTTAATCTGTAATTAGGAGAGGAAGTTTTAATAGACCCTTAGTTTTAGAATTTCATCAATTTATTACTTAAAATATTCTTTGCAAGAACAAAACAAATCAGTGAGGATTTTGAAATATGCACTTTTTTTTTCTTACCTTAATAATATTTTAAGGAGCCCTTATTTCATAACAGAAAATCATATGATACACCAACATTTCTATTAAGGTAAAAAAATTACTTTTAATTATAAGTAAGATCTAATTTTTATAACACTCAAAATCGTAGGATATACTGAGTCATTCTCAAATGCTAGACTAATGTAGTTAGTTCAGTTCTTCATAAAAGATGAATAAAGTCATTTCACGAATCCCGAGTATTGATTTCACAAATACCTAAAGGCATGTGAATAAATAAATATTTCGACATACTAATAATTTCACAATCATATTTTTGGAAATCTTGAAGATAATTGGATTAAACTCAATTTACACAACGTTATGAAATTACTTACAGACAGTTAAAATAACCTCTTCTGCACTACAGGAAAGTCAGCATAGTAACATATAGGTCCAAGTTAAAGAAAGTAACAAACAGAAAAACATTTTTTAGCTATCTAAATTTTCTTTAGTGGAGTATTTGGGAAATCAAGCACAAATTCATATGATTCAGAGCCGAATCAAAATTAATAAATATTGTATTAAGCTCAACAAAAATTGCTTTCAAGCAAAATTGCGTTCATTAAGAAAAATTCTACACTTATACTTTTGACAATAATATCAAACAGGGATTCCAATTTAAGCAATTATGTTGCAATTGCAAGAAAGAAACATTAATGGAAATTAAATTTTGAATAATTTAATAAAAACCAGAAAAACAACAATGAACAAAGAAAAACTCCTTAATTCTTTCCATTCGTTGCTAGCCAGTCTCTTTACTTCATTACTGAAGCAGTTAAAATCTTACCATCTGCTAGAAGACTATCAATCTTGCAAATTGGATTAAAAATACTGGTTTTAATTAGTTCTAAAATCATTTACTTCACATTTCAAAGATTATTTCAAATCATTTTATAAATGTTTGTTATTTATTCTTTTACTCGAACTTCAAGTAATCCGATCTCAGTATTTTTGTTGTGAATTGGATAAAAATTTTTCGTCGGATAAAAATATTCTAATAAATTTTAAACTGACTCTAATTTTAGATAATGGACCCAATTCTCAATTGATTAATAATTTATTATGTCGAAAAAAATATTCAATGCATACAGTTTGTCCGAATGAGCGAATTGAGCGAATATCAAAATATCGAAAATGCACTACAAAGCGGTTTTTTTTTAATTTAGAGCAGTCTCATCGGAAATGGGCAGACCGTACAAGTCTTTTTCAAACTTTTCGGAAAGAATCTAACAATTTCCCAATAAGTGTTTTCTGCAGCTTTGTTTTGAGATAGAGACTCACTTATTGTTAATTTTAAAATTAGTAATGACTTAGAAAATACGAAATTTTTTAAAATTAGAACGTTACTTTTTCTCTTTGTTTCAAACAATAAGTTTCCTTTTCGTTCCTTTTTGTAATATTAAGATAGATTAAATTACTTACTTACTACTTATTTTCTAGGTGCTTGGGGTTTCGGAAAGAGAATTTATGGATCAGATGGGAGTATATTTTGTTGGATTCGTTGGACAATATGGATATGATCGAGTATTGTCAGTTTTGGGCAGACATATGAGGGACTTCCTGAACGGTTTGGACAATTTGCATGAATACTTAAAATTTTCTTATCCACGCATGCGGGCACCTTCGTTCATATGTGAAAACGAAACTAAACAAGGACTTACGCTGCACTATAGATCTAAAAGACGAGGATTTGTATATTACACAATGGGTCAAATTAGAGAAGTATTTGGAAGAAAATTTTCAAAAATTATATTACAAAAAGTAATGAACTCTTGTTTCAATTTTAGGTTGCACGACATTTTTATCATAAAGAGATGCATATCGAGCTAGTTAGAGAGGAAATTCTATTTGATACTGTACACGTTACTTTTCAACTCACATTCGATAACAGGGCATTCACCCTAGCGTCCCTTGCCATGACCCGTGAGGAGAAACATCTGCCAATTAGTGCTCACGTATTGTTTGAAATATTTCCTTTTTGCATTGTTTTCAGGTAAGTTTTTAAATTTAAATACAAAAAATTTTAGACCCCCTAGCTAGTAAAGCTTTTTACCTTAGTTCAGATATGGCAGTGAGAAGTATTGGTAATTCTTTGATGGTAATACTTCCGGAATTAGTTGGAAAGAAAATAACTAATTGGTTTGATCTTGTACGACCTTTGATAGCTTTTAAATTTCAAACGGTATTATTAAAATATTAGGTTGTAATATGAAATCTTTTGAAACCCTTTTTTAGATATTGAACAGAACCAATAATATTTTTGAATTAGTAACAGTTGAACCAGTGCCAGAACGGCCAGACAATCACAAAAAAAAAGAACTTCTATTAAATGAAGATGGAACAGAGCCTGAGAAAAATTTACGGCTAAAAGGTTTCTATTCAATAAGTTTCAAAATATTCTGTCAATAAGCTATTTTTACATTTCAATTTAGGTCAAATGATTTACATGGAAAATTGGAGGATGATCATGTTTTTAGGAACGCCGGTTATGCCAGACCTTACTTCTCTAATAAACACAGGGCTATATATTAATGACTTATCAATGCATGACTTTAGCAGGTAATTATTAAATCTCATTAACATAAATGTTAAATTATTGAATGGATTTTATTTTGTAGAGATTTAATGTTAGCTGGAACACAACAGTCTGTTGAATTGAAATTAGCTTTAGACCAAGAACAACAAAAATCAAAGAAGTTGGAAGAATCTATGAGAAAATTAGATGAAGAAATGAGACGTACCGATGAGTTACTTTATCAAATGATACCAAAACAAGTCGCAGATCGACTTCGAAGAGGAGAAAATCCCATCGATACGTGTGAAGTAATATTGTTGTTAGTCTTATTCGTGTTTCATCTTAATTTCCAACAATCATAAATCAAATATTCTTTCTCATATGTGAATCCTCATTTTTTAGTTTTTTCTTCTTGAACATCTCCATAATTAATCAAAGATTTTTGAAATCATTATGGTTAATATTATAAAAATTAAGACCAAGTGTAATCTTTGTAATAAATTACCGTCTTTCAATTCTAAAGAAATTATAGGTGCATAAGGTTAATTAAACGATTCCAAGTAATTTAAAAGTGTAATTTTTCCAGTACTAGTATATTCTTTTTATCAATCCACAAAAAAAGAAATCTAAAATCACAATACGAAAAAACTAGACCAAAAACGATTCATTGCTTTTGAACTCAGTATTTGACTCAAAATTGTATTTGGACTTATTAATTCAACTAAATTAGAAGTTCAACTAAATCTGACACTCTCTCTCCCTGATTTCAGTAAAATCACATAGACTTTTGAAAACAGACCTAAGAAGTCATAAATTAAAACCTCAGTTTTACCTAGTGCTACAATATAAAAATACACAATTTCAACTTAAATCCAATACAAAATTCAAACAACGAGGCTATAGTAAAAGCTAGATATTTTTTATATTTCATATTTAAATAAAATTATTAGTAATATTGCATCCATTCAGATAGCTTAGAGCGAAATCTTTATGAATTTTTTTTCCCAACTTGATGTAAATTCGCTGTTTAGTTAGTTTTCAGCAAAATATTTGAACTTTATTTAAAGTTCTTGACCTCACAATCCACAAACTACTTTCAGAATAAATGCTCTAGTTATACTCTCACTGTTATAGAAATTCAACCCATTTCAATTTTCTAACCATTCCAAGCAGCGATTGAAAATTCTAATGTTTAATCTTTCTGACACAATAATTATCGATATTCAATAAAGTTGATTACAGGCTATTCGTTATATAATTCTTTCTGTGCGAAGATTCTTTTAAATACTTAGGGTCGAGGTAACTATGGCCTTTCATAACATGTAGCTTAAAATTGTAGATTCCGATGAAAGAATACATTTTTATGTTAGATACCATCAAGTAAATATCTCCTCACTCTACCTAAACTGAATTAAAATGGAGGAGCTCTTAGCTCATTTTAGTATTCACTAAAAATGGAAAATTCTAGAATTTTTCGAATTGGAAGAAAAACCACTATGAATGTTACAAATAAATCCCTTTCAAGATTCATTACTATATAAACTAATAAATTAATGCTTAAGTTCACAATTTTTAGTAATACTAACGCAAAATATTATATAATTGTACAGAACTTTATATGAGCAGCACTCATCTAAATTATTTCTATAAAACCGAAAAGGTATTTAGATCTATCTTATCTTATTCAGAACCCAGTTAATTTAGCTTTGAATTCTACTTCAGCAAAATATTTTCAGTATTGATGAAGTAATCATCAATTACATTCTCTTGTATTAAATTTAGTATTAAATTTAGTGCAATAGTATTTAAAAATTTATGTAAACTGCAACTTTTCTTATATTAAAAAATCTGATAACAAATCTTCTTTCCAGATGTTCGACAGTGTGTCAATTTTATTTTCTGATGTGGTGACATTTACGGAAATATGCAGCAGAATTACCCCAATGGAGGTTGTATCAATGCTTAATGCAATGTACTCAATATTTGATAAATTAACCGAACGAAATAATGTTTATAAAGTTGAAACAATTGGTGACGCTTATATGGTTGTTTCAGGCGCACCAGAAAAAGAAGTAAATCATGCAGAAAAGGTTTGTGATATGGCTTTGGACATGGTTGAAGCAATTACAGATTTAAAAGATCCGTCAACTGGGTCTCATCTAAGGATTCGCGTTGGTGTTCATTCTGGTGCTGTTGTGGCTGGCATAGTTGGACTTAAGATGCCAAGATATTGCTTATTTGGGGATTCAGTAAATACAGCGTCACGAATGGAATCCACAAGTTCAGCTATGAAAATTCATATATCAGAGCCTACAAAAGATTTGCTAGGGCCAAATTATCGAGTGAGTGAACGAGGCGAAATTGAAGTTAAAGGTAAAGGGGTTATGAAGACATACTGGTTGGATGAAAGGGAAAATAGACCACCACTTCAATTACTTGGAGTGGAAAAATCACTTGATACAATATCAAATCAGAACAGTCAATCAATTGGTGAAAGAAAATTAGCCATGACTGATAGGCGTATGAGTTTAACAGCATCAATTCTTCATACTATGACTAGCCCAGATGATAGACGAATATACTCACCTGTTACATTCCAAGATGTAGCTCGAAGAAGTATTGCCAATTCTCCTGTAAGAAGTTTATTTAGTACACACAGAGGTCGAGAATCAAGATCAAATTCTACTGGGCATGTATTTATGCGCAGCCCTAGTGATGTCTTCGGATCACTTATTAGTGATACAGAAGAATTCTTTGAAGATCTTCAAATAAGTCATAGAGGCTCGTTAACAAATAACATGTTTATTCCTTCGACACCCTCTACATCTGGTATAAGTCCTTTGCCACATTTTCGAATAGGATCTGCTCCTTCAAACCCACGTTCAAATAATACCAGTGCTAGTCAATTTTCTGAAGAAGAAATAACAGCAGTGAACCAACAATTACCACCATTTTCAGCTTCAATCAACCCAATTACAAATGAATCAAAAATCCATAACATACTATTAGGGTAGGATAATTATATTATTAAAAAATCTTTCTCTTACAGTAGATTATTTCAGGAAAAAATCTATTGCAAAGTCAAAACCAACTACACTACCATCAAAATCAAGCAGAAAAAGCATGCTAGCTGCTAAGCAGTCCAAAGCCATCGAAAAACTTGACAAAATGGTTGAAGAAGCTACAGAATCAAATCTTTGCCATTTATTTACAATACCAAGACCACCTGTACTCCCAAATTCTGTATCAGATAGTGGACTCAGTAATATTGGGTATAAATGTTTGAAATAAATCTTTAATCTCTAATATTTAGTTACGATATTCGTGTATTACTTACTTTTAGGCCGCACACTCATTGTTCGCAAGATCCCTGCAATAGCCAAGAGGGAAGAATTCCAAATAGTCAGAGCTTTACTCATACAAGAGATCACCAATGTTGTTCAGGATTTAGTCACCATCCAAACGGTCGTCACAGGATACATTCAAATGCTTGTCAAATTCTCTAAATTTTAATTAAATGATAACAGAAAAAAATGTGAAAATGTGAGCACTGTAAAACCACCGATCACTTTATACACTCATGAATTATAAAATAACGTTTCAAACTCAACTGATTGAAACAACACAACACTCGACAATATAAGTATACAAAACTAGGACGTAGAAAGAATTCAGGAAATATATTAAATGTCTTACATGTTTACTGATACAACTATTAGTTTTTCTTTTAAGAATTTTGGATTCTTCTTCCCATTTTGTGTTATTGGTCCTATTTATTTCTCAATTAGGCGCAGTGTAATGTTTTTCTACATTCTACTGTTAATGGTTTTGAAATCTTTATTTCTTTTTAAGTTCTTAAAAACAGCTCATTTTAGGTTAAGTTCTATAAATATCTCAAGTCCTTAGTAAACAACATTTATACTAGGCTTATAATTTGACTGAAAGCAGACAGAACTATTTTCAAGGCGACTTTCTCAAAAGCTTGTTATTCTAAACAGTAAATATAATAAAGAAAATTTCTATTAAACAAAACTTACATAACAAAGGATTCATTTTTTTGAGCAATCATTTCTTCTTTAATGCAGGAAAAAAAGATAATTTAGATACGACTCAGGTACATTTTGTATATGAATTTTTTTAAATTTCTCAATCTACAAGGTAGCAATCCTACTTGCTTGTAAGCCCTTAAGTTTTTCTTAAAATTACTGTCATGGAACAAACCTAATTTTTAATTAATTTACGTAACATTTGGCAAGAAGGATTAAAGCCTTAATGTAAAATCATATCGTTTTCTGCCCAGGAAAACTTTGTGAATTTGTTGTTCATTGCATGCGTTTTGAAACTAACTCTTTTGTACATATCTTTTCCATTTTACGTTATTTCATTCTTTCGAATTCTGATTAGTTTAATGTATTTTTATGATTTCATTTACTTATCAATCGGTCTTCTACACAAAATTCTTCTTCTTTGAATATTTTATTTGCCTTATCAATTCATTTTAAGATCTGGTGAGCGACTGGTTTTATAAATCTTAAAAAGTTTTTTTTGTCCACTTTACTTCTTGACCACTTTAATCTTTTGGGACACTGCTGACCCACAGTTTTAAGTAAAAAACTTAACTTTGAACCAGTATCTGAATGATATAAAACTTATGGCCGCAAATTACCAAAAAATATAACAAACGCACCATCATAATTTACACTCGTTAGTTTAAAGCATAACAAATTCAGAATTGTAAAAAAGACTTTTAAATTATTACAAAAATGCATTGAGGATCGTTAGTTGCTCAGGAGAATCTTTAGAAGGCTATATTGTTGGAAATAGACAAAATACTGTTCTTCTGAATTTAAAAATAAATAAATAACTAAATAAAGCAAATAAATATTTTAAAAAACAATTACTTTCTTTTCAACCTTTAAAACACATTTTCAGTCACTCTGTCTGTAACAAACGAGTTTGAAATCCAAAAGTAAACCGATTTTCATCGATATGGCATGACTTTGAATCGAGACTCGGGTATAAAATAACAAAAAACAAAAACAAATGAAAATCAAAATGTTGACAAATTAAACGTCATGTTGATATTCGGTAAACAAAAAAATTACCACTCGATCCAAAATTATGAATAAAATATAATAAAAATTTATTTTCAATTCGGATTTGTCGTGCAAATTTTAGTTAATATAAAATGGATATATGCAAAATTTTTAATAAAATTTTTGGTGAGCAAATTGTAGAGAATATTGACGACGAAAGTCCCAGTAATGCTTCTCTCTCAACAACTGAAAATTCTATACCAGAGTTAGTTTAAATATTGTTTTAGTATTTAAAAAAAATTAAAAAAATTTGAATGAAACTTTACAGGTCTATAAAAATCTTGAACTCTTGGATAACTAAAAAACTTGAACAAATCAATAATGAAGCCACCCCAGAGACACCGAACATGTACAGAATTGGGCCAGAGAAGGCTGTTTTTGACGTTGACCCCGACCACATTTTGAGGATATCCAATGATAAACTGACTTTGCAATCTCAAGGAACTTTTACAACGATAAAGGCGAACGTATGCGTATTTGGTGGACAATGGATGTACGAGGTAAAAAGAAAAAACCTGCCCACTTTAAAACTAAGTGAGACCTATTGGAATTTTCAAGCTATTTTCATTTTTCGTTCCTTAATCAGTAGAAAACCTGATATTTATTTTTATTAGGAAAATTTCCTACCCACAAGATTGTTTCATAAATTTCTTAATTACTTACGAACTATTAGCCTAAGGTTTATTTTATAACTAGTAGAGTATTGCACACAGAATTTAATCACAGAATTTAAAATTACAGAGCATCTCATAGCTCAGATAATGAATCCTTATACCTTTAAAAGATTTTAGCTATGCCTCGAAATTTTTTAATATTATGTAAAAGAAAATTGTAGTGACGCTATTCTGATTGTTTCTTGCTAGCAATCTCAAATTAGTCTTTCAATGTTTTATTTATAATTCATATTCATGTTCCTTTATGCATTACTTTACTATTAATCTAGCACAAGAAATTAAGTTCAAATACGCCTACAATTTTCTTAGTTAAAATCTACAATTTTAACCCTTAAATATGCGAGGTTTTATAAACGTTGAATAAATTTTGCCTTTCTTACTATTTCTACTACATTATTTCAAGGAATCCATACTTTGAATGCTCTAATATGCCAAATGTTTTGCACAACTGTGCAATAATTGAATGAAAACTGTTTTCAATTATTATTTAAAGTTCTCCCCAAAAACTAGGCTTTTAACGGTAAATATTTAAATAAATATGATTGCTGTGATAGATATCTGCGGACAATTTACGTATCAATTGATACGATAAATAAATTATTGAGTGTTTAATGTATAAAAAAAATTAATTAAAATATAAAACCCTTACATGCAAGTAGATCCAACTTCAAAGTAAAGGTGTAATGCAAATTGGATGGTGTTCCAATAAATGTTCCTTCAGTACAGACACAGGCGTTGGCGATACCAAATATAGCTATGGTTTTGATGGAAGTAAAAAACAAATATGGCATATTTATACAACAAAGTAAGCTATTTAAAACTTATTCATTTTAATAGTTAAAAAGAAAAATATTTATACAGATATGGACAGAACTGGCAAAGTGGAGATATCATTGGAGTTTGTCTTAACTTTAATAAACCATGTATTGAATTCCATCGAAATGGTGAAGCAATGGGTATTGCTTTTAATATAATAGAAAAAGGCCCAGGTCTTGTTCTCTATCCAGCTGTATCATTGGCATATAATGAAACTCTTAAAGCAAATTTTGGTGGCACACCATTTCGTTTTCCAGTTGAAGGTTACCAGCCATTGCAGATTAAACCAAATATCAAAATCCAAAAAGCTGAATTATTGCTGGGATTTATAGTTAATTTGGCTGGCATAATGTCTAGGCCAAAAAATAGACGAGATAAGCCTGATAAGAAACATAAAGCCAAAAAAACTGTTCACTCATTAGTTGCTACAACTCTTATAGAAAAATTAACGCCACAACTTCTAGATCCTTATGTTATTGAAGACAAACTCTTACTGTATATAAAAAACTTGTGTGTATTGCGGTACGTTTGTTAATTGTTAAAATTAATCATAAAAATAAAATAACTATTTTTCAGAAGTGAAGCAGATAAAGAAGCTGTTATTTTACCTGGTAGTTTAGAGAGTACCTTAGGCACTTTACTTTCGTTATTTTGGACTTACATGGAAGAGGAAGAAGTTAAATCTATTATGAAAATGCTTCTAAATATGTTTCTTAGTATGTACAATCAAACGTCTATAGATTTGGAGTATGAAAGGCAACGAAAAGTTATAGTAATATTAACTTGTATTTCTAATCATCCACAAACTAGAAAATTCTTTATAGAGTACAAATTTTTTAAAAAAAATTGGTAGGCGTTTTAAATTCCTTTTTAAATAGAATAGTTATTAAATTTTCCCATTTAGTTTACCTTTATTTTTTTATTTGAGACCACCGGAATATTCTATGATGGAAAAAATATTACCAGATCAAGTTATATGGACTGAAGGTAATTTTATTAGTTGTTCTCCTAAAAATAAATTTCTCATTATTGATTGATTAAATTAATAAATTTTATAATAACCAACATATCGGAAGTACTTGTATTCTAGTGGAGTCTCAATGTTAGAAAATCGTAAATGCAATCAGTTTTTGGATTAAAATACATAATTCATAGTAACAAACGGTTATGTCTATTGGAACTATTTTCTTAGCCAACTCATGCACATTTTTTCTTTCAGAAAAATAGTCATTAGTTCAGGTTTACAGGATGCAGTTTGTATAGAGATATTTTAAATAGGATAAACATTTAAAGCTCTAAGCTAATACAGCTCAATTTTGTCTAGCTCTATTGTTTATTTATTGTTATTATTTTGGAGTCCTATATTGATAACAAATAATCAATTTTTGGTCGTAGTTTTATGATATTATTAGTAATTTTATCATATTAAGACAATGATAGCTTGCCAAAATCTTTTGTATGTTTGAATAATTTTACAAATATTGATCTGTAAATAGATATAAGTTCTGCTGTTTCTGTTTTGTATATAATAGTAATGCACAGAAAATCCTGATATCTATTTAAATTACTTTGTGGAATTTCAGGTTAACAAACCACTGAGAGAAGCGTAATAAAATGGCGACTTTCCATTTAATCTTTCTGTTAAAAGTCAAGCAAAATGAAATTATTAGCTTCTTCATTTTGATCATCAGTATAATATATATATAAAAAAATTTTATCATTTTATATTTTCTAGGTATTGGTGGCTCGAAAGCAGACTACTTAAGCGCTTGTGATAAATTGAAAAAATCAGTTCAAACTCTTTATGGGTTGCAAAAAAATTTATTTATAAATCTCCTTAACAATGAAGATGGAACTGAGAGATCCCCATCTAGTCGAAAACTATTATTAGTAGTATTACGTAAATATGTTATAGATAATAGCTTAGAGCACAGAGTATGTATACACTGGCATAATAATTAAAAATATTATTAAATAAATATCCATTTAGGCGTTTTTCCTATTGCAAAGTAATTACACATTACCAGTCGAGTCGCCGATTGCATTATCATTTCTTTGCCTTCTAGTCGATGTCATAAAAACGACTTTTCAGCGAGAATTCCCTAGTTTAACCGTTGAAGTTAACCCTAAATATTTTTATGATGGAACTTTTAAATATCAACATTTTGATCGCGTTGGTGGTGTTCTTTCACATTTGCGCAAAGTTTATCGAAAGGATATTGAAGCTCAGCTTGGAGCCGAACATGACAGTCTTACAGAAGAATCAGATCTTGTGCGAAGTGATGTTACCGATGTTTGTACGTTAGTCTTATATTTTATAATTCTATGTGAAGAAATAAATAAGAAAATAATTTTTTCTTTCTAGATTCGGCCATGTTCCTCATATCTGGAAATTTAAATACTTTCTCGATTGTAGGACGTGCAAATGGGTAAATTTATTTCGAATTCCTTAACCATGAT